>PVHX01002086.1:0-148695 GCA_004024805.1 Geosciurus inauris
TAATGCTTTCCAATTCCATCCATTTGCCTGCAAATGCCATAATTTTATTCTCTTTTATTGCTGGATAATATTCCATTGTGTATATGTACCACAGTTTCTTTATCCATTCATCTATTGAAGGACATCTGGGTTGCACTGGTGCAACCAATCTGGAAAGCAGTATGGAGACTGCTTAAAAAACTTGGAATGGAACCACCATTTGACTCAGCTATCCCACTCCTTGGCCTATACCCTAAAGACTTAAAAATAGCACACTACAGTAAAGCAGCCACTTCAATGTTTATAGCAGCACAGTTCACAATAAGTCACTCTTTGAAGAGCTATTATTGTCAAGTTTTTCAAAGCATACACTATCAATAAAATAATTTGAACCTTAAAAGCTTATATGTAACTGTTCTGAGTGTCATTTTGATTGCTGTCAGTTGATTTTCCCAGATATTTCTAAGGGTCCAGTAATTTTCTAGACCAAGAGAAAGGATACCAACTCCCCTTACTTTTCACTTAGGATGATTTCAACTTATGAAGCCACGACACAAAACTCAAAACTAGTCTCTTTTAAAACTTAGATAGAGATTCTCACATAGTCGTGGAATTCAGAAAGAACATCCTTTCACCTTTACCTTCTATTTTCTATTCTCAACTTCCAGTCATAAAGTAATATCAGGCTCAAGAAAAACAGTACTGAAGGTCTGAGTACATTTAACACAGAGGTAATCATATTTACCTCATCAAAAATATTCACCTCAAGAATGGAGGCAAACAAACAAGAACTGACTGTGAAATTATCAAATATCACTGGCCCCATAACTGAATACCCAGGTTTAATTGTCCTTAGAATTGTTTTGCTGGCTGAAGTGCTACAAAATTGGTTTGTGATAATAAGTGAATATGATTACTTACTTTCTTCATCGATTCTGATAGCTATACCTGGGGAAATGATTCAAAGTAAAGAACTCTTTCTAATCTAGATTTCCTATTGATAAGGATTTGGCAAAGTGTTTGCCAATCTTGCCATGCCTATATTCTAACTGCAGTAAATCAGTTGAGGAGTGCTCAGAGTATATAAAGTCCATAAGATATTAAATGTTTCCAATATCTGAGACATAAATATATGTGCATACTGGTACCGAGGACGCATTGTTATACCACATGAAGAGTGAGATCAAAGATAAGAGTAAATTGTTCTTAAATTTACTAAGGCTTGGGATATAATTTTAACATAAATTGAGGTCAGAATGACTAATCATTCTAATCCCCAAATATATCAAAGGCCTTAAGCATGGGCAAGTTTTTAGCCTCATAATTATATTTTTAATTTTTTTCCTGTGGAAATAATTATGTATTTCCATGTTTATAAGTGAATGATCATCATAAGTAAATAATAACTACAACAGTAGAATTAAATATTAACAGTGAATTAACGTTAAACATAATGTTATAGTCTATCTCTCCCTATGGAAATGGCCCTCATTCTCACTTGATGTATATCTGCTTTCCTAAATAAATTTATGTCTCTGAAAAAAATAGGGCCACAAAAGAGTAAGCCACAATCATCTGCCAAATGTTTTTCCTTCTCTTCTACTTTCTTTGGGTTTGTTTTGTTCTTTAAAAAAAAATTAAGTTGAGCATTTGGAGATTTAGTTAATTTGTTTAAATTTTGAGCTTAATAGTGTAGCCATAGAACACAGATTTGTTCTACAGCCAGAGGTGAGTTTTCATAATGATTACCTGTGTGTTTGAGAAGAACAGATAGCTCGACATCAAGGGAGAAGGGGTAGATCAAGATGGTGGAATAGGTTGCTCTGATGATCATCTTCCCCTGTCTCCTCCCCCCAACAAACACCATTTTATCAACCATTAAAGAAAATATAATGGGTAGGGTAGGAAGGTGAATGAAGTTACACAGGGGCGAAGGTGAAAGCAAAGAGACCAGATAGGAGGCTATGGTAATAATTTAAGAAAGAAATGATGATGGAATAGACCAAGAAATAGTGACAATAATGTTGAGATGGAATTGAATTGGATGGAATTGTGGCTATATTTTGAAAGTAAAACCAACAAGATTCCCTGAAGGATCGGATGTGGAGTTTGGGAAAGATAACTTTTAGCCTTAGCAACTGAAAGGTGAAAATGTCATTAACTGAGATGGGAAACACTACAGTGAAGCAAGTTTTGGGGAGAAGACCCAAAAGGAGACCCAAACTAAAGAGAGAGAGTAGGCAACAGTTCAAGAGAAAGGTCTGGACTGAAAATAGAAACTTGGGAAATTTTGGCTATATGAGACCACCATAGGCAATGATTCTGAACTGGGGTTACTGAGGTGGTGCTACTTGCATCAAGTGGGCAGATGCCAGGGATGCTGCCCAATTCTTAGCATGTACAGGCTAGCCCCACAAGCATAGAATTATCTGAGCTAAAATGTCAATGATGTTGAGATTGAGAAAACTTGACCAAAGGTATGAGCATCACAGGAAAAGAAATGGTATTCAAAGACTTAGCCTTAGAGCATCCTTACTAAAGGTTCAAGGAAATAAGGTTGATACAATCATAGAAATGTATGTGTCTAGTAATACTGGGAGAAATCCAAGATGGTGTTATGCTCTAGAAGTCAAGTATATAAATCATCTGTTAAGGAGGAGGTCATGATCAACCACATCAAATGCTACTGCTTGGTCCATAAAGATGAGGACTACAAACTGTCCGTTGGATTTATGATTGTGGGGTCTTTGACAAGAATAATTTTAGCAGAGTAATGTTGGCAAAAGTCTGGCTCTGCCCCTCAGTGATTGTGGGAAAAGTACTTCGCCTCTCTGAGTTTTCATTTCCTCACTCATAAAATAAAGATAATAATCTACTTCATAGAGTTTCATGAAATAATGTCAACATTGTATGTAAAGCACATACAAAACTGGCACATAGTAGGCACTCAGTAAAGCTAAGTTCTCCTTCTACAACTCTTCCATTCATTTACAACCTCTTGCCTCCTGAGTACCCCTCCCACCTCTCTCACATTAAAAAAAATTACTTTATCATACTCTAAGGACTAGTAAGTATTGTGGGGACAGTTCTTTCATTAAAACACATTTTATGATGGAAACCATTCTTCAATTATCCATTATTATGAACTGAAGAAAAAGAATAGTGTTAGTAATTTTAGTTTTTCTGTATAGGGTAATACATATTACTATAGGACTAGGAGAGGAACAAGTAGCAGTTAAAATCATAGAGTCACAAAGCAATTTCTCATGAAGTAAAACATCCCACTGTTAAAGTTAATTCTGCATTAAGTCTTTCTGTAGTTTTGAAACTGCAAACCCAAAACAGTAGCCAAGTCTTCTAGACCTACCATAGCTTCACACATTTTCCCCACATAAAATTACTATGCACCAAACTCTCAATCAAAACCAAAACTCATCTGAGATATGTCAAAGGATGGAGGCTGAGGGAAAGCTAGAGAAATGGAAAATCACTCTTAAAAAGCTTTTACTTGAGGATCTCCCACTGGTGCTGTCTTCTCTTGGGACTCAGAAAATTATTATATTACTCTAATGATTACACAGTAACTTTATAAAAAATGAATTTAATTTCAAAAGGTTAAAGGTAGCCATGTTGTGGAAAAAAAGATATCAGAAAAATGTGTCATTCTGCATTCAGTTCTAATTTCCACAGAACAAGGGGCCCAGAAGGTCATCCAAGTAATGAGATTTTGTGCTAATTCCCCAGTTAGTCACACACAGAAAGCTTTCAGCCCGAGTGTCTCCTGAGAGCTCTGGAAACTCAGAAGGCTGAAGAGGAATGCATGATTTTAGAACTTCTGGATGCCTTGATTCAGTCCCAGGTGACCCTCATGCAGCCTGATTCTCACAGCTACCAAGACCTTGAGAGAAACTTTTGGCTCCCAACCTCTGCATTACTCTATATTGTTGGACTGAACATGTCTTAGAAATCAGTCACCTTGCAATGACACATTACTATTGTTGTTGGTCAGTGTCATCCAGGACACTTTTTGATGGTGGACATCTCTGTCTGTTCCATCCAACGTGGTTGTCACTAGTCATGGATGGATCCTGAGCACTGGAAATGTGGCTGACGCAACCAAAGAATAGAGCTTTAAATTACATTTAAGTTTCATTGTTTTAAATGTAAATAGCCACATGTATATAAAGGCTATCATATTGGTAAACACAGGAACAAGTCAAAGTCTTCCAAGGATTTACATTTGTTTCTTCCACTCACCTAAGGAATGACCAGCCTGAGACTTCCTTTTTTTTTTTTCCTTTGGTACTGGAGATTGAACTTAGGGGCACTTGACCACTGAGCCACATTCCCAGCCCTATTTTGTGTTTTACGTAGAGACAGGGTCTCGCTGAGTTGCTTAGCACCTCGCCATTGCTAAGGCTGGCTTGAACTCGCAATTCTCCTGTCTCAGCCTCCCTAAGGGTTGGGATTACAGGCTTGCGCCACCACACCCGACTAAGCCTGAGACTTCTTAAAGTTAAATTCTCAGCTTGAGGCTCTGTGATTGCCTGACTTTGTGAATGCAAGTTGAGGCCCTGAGTATCAGATTTAGTTCAAATTTTCATAAGAGATTTTTCTTCCCTCCAATCAACACCAGAATTGAGCTATGTACCTTTTCCTGCTATTCCTCCCTGCATGGTAGGCCTTTTTTCTCATTTACTCATACCCTCAGAGAGTAACTCCATGGAATCCCAGGATAACACAGATGCCTCTTGTTAAACTTCCCATCTTATATGTGTTTAATTTCATGGTGAAAGCTGAAATAATGGCGTTTCCTTCAATCAGTACTAACAGAGCCAATGCGATATGGTAATATAATTTCTGATACATAGTAGAGCTTAATAAACATTTATTGAAAGAGAGGGAAGGGAATAAAGAACAGATTGGGCCATAGAATTTGAATGTTTCTTAAAATGATGGTTCCATGGTCCCCTAGATGATTTGAGGGGGTTAAATGCACATTTTTGTTTGGTTGGAGGAAGGTAGAGATTTGAGAGCAAGTAGACATGAGATCCTGGCAAGGTGCAGAGACAGAAAGAAAGGCTTAATAATTAGTTTTCCAGTCAGTATCCTGTCAGAAAAGAGATGGAAAACCATATCGGATGGGACATCATCTTTAATTGGACCAGCCCTGTTGGTACAGGGTAAGGACCAGAAGCTAAAGACACTGTTTTAAGAATGTTCTCATGAGCTTCTGTGCACAAGTTCTGTGGCTCTAAAGTCCAAGTAGTAATGGCACACCCCTATGAAACCTCAGAGTTATTATCACATCAAATAAGATAATAAAGGGCTATAAAGTAAAGTAAGGAGGAAGAGTATATTTTCAATGGGTTCAATCTAAGGGAAAACATTACTCCATTTAAGAAAGCACAAATAATGTTTGTTTTCTTTAAAAAAAAAAAAAAAAGGAAAGTTCCACATTAAGATCTGCAGGTTCAATTCTAAGTTTCTCAACTTAATTCCATACATATAAGTCCTGTCACTGATGAAAAAGGATGGGGAAAATATGGAAAGTTAACAGCCTTTCTAGGAAACATGGATGTTTGTTATTCTAAGTGTGGCTCCTTGGTCTGCTGCAAAAAAGAAACCATTAAATTTAGAAGGGACAAAAGGTTCTGGAGGAGGGGAATAGTTTACGTGGTGAGGAAATAATGCCTTTTATTTTCCTCTGTGGAGAACAAGTTACATCTCCCTAGGTTATGACCCCGGCAGTCTCTAGGGATGGCCACAATTCCTAGAAACCTGGACCCAGATCTTAGAAGCAACCAGAGTAATGTGCGCTCCCATGGCTAACATGAGCAAGCAATGTGCCAAAGGCAGATGTATTAATGGTTCAAGGCCACAGGGAAGAAAGCCAGTGTCAGAGCAGCCTCAGCACACTTGATATATGAGACAAGTAGCAGTGTCCAGAAAGATGTCTCAGGTCAAAGTCAGAAAATCCAGATGGATTCACAGCAGAACAAAAGAAACAACATCCAAACTGACAGGAAAAACCCAGAAGGACATTTGTAGACAAGAGTTTAAAAAAAAAAAAAAAGCCAGGTGCCCAAAATTAAGGAGGGTGGTGAGAAAGGGGATGAACAAATGCCATGGCAACTACAAAGGAAAACACCTATACCCTCTTTACCATAGATCCGAGGACGGTGCCTAATGCAGAGTAGGTGCTCGTTACCCATTATATGAATGAGTAGGCTCAGCAAAGAGATGTAAGATATTGGAAACAGGTCTTTCTAATTCAGCCAACTGTTATCCCAGACCAGTGCCTCTCAGACCAATGCCTCTTTAGGAGGCATGTACAGATCACCTGGGGATCTTCTTCAAAGGAAGGCGATGGTTCAGTAGATCTGAAATGGGGGTAGAGACTGCACTTCTAAAACACTCGTGACTACAGTGCTGCTATCCACAGATCATACCAATCCACAGCACAATTTGAATAACTCAGGCCTTGACTCAGCAGATTATATATATAATTTTTAAGGCATAAATCAATTTCAAGAGGGAAGACTGCAAGTGGAAGTTAAAAAAGCACCTGCTGGGAGTAAGGAGATGAAGTCAGGGCCAATATAACCGTCTAGAGGAGTGATTTGGGAAATTATCTGCGAATGCTAGTATCCCTAAGCCCAGCAAGAGGAGATCTCAGCGGCCCAGAATTGCACATGTGATTTTTTGGGGGGAGGGGTTGTAAAATTGTTTATTCACAATAGCCATCACAACTTTTTATAACCTAAACAAAAATCATCATCCAATGATAGGTTTCGTTTCAGCACACTCCATCTGTCTGGCTGCATAAAAATAAAAGTTCAGGTTTATTTTTTTTAATTTAAGTATATCACCACGGTAGAGTTTAGTGACATAAAAAGCTGATATAAAAATACAGTTGATTATGTGGCAAGAGTATAGAAAGGAACTATATAGACATTGCAGACAGAGAATTATTGCATTAACTCTTTATAGCCTTCTCTTTATAGCCTGTTTCTCCTCTATCCTTGTAACTATTTTAACTATTGTACTCTATGAAGTGTAGCATGTAGTCTGGGTTTATGGAAGATTTGTAGCATACTCCTGTCTCTTCTAGACATCTGTCAATGTGGTCAGCAAATCACAGGCCAAGGTAGTAATACAACCCAACTTGAGCCACGGTGAGATTCTGTTCTCTGGGACTGACACCTTCAGCATGTGGACAGAAGCAACCCCCTGGAGGCTTGTAGACCATCTCCCCCTTGCCACTGTGCAGAAGACAATCATTTGTCCACCTCCCCATAATTATGCCCCTTTATGTTATAGAACTTGCTGATCTACTTACACATACAAACCAACATACCCCCTTCTATCCCTTTCCCATGGGCAAGCATTACCATATATATTCCCAGAATTCAGGTTCCATATGTGAAACAATTTATCCAAGATGGGTAGTTCCTGAACTGTTTCACATTGGTCACCTGCCCTGATTTGGTCTCTCTCAACTATGATGGATCAGCTGAGAGCTGCTCCTGTCTACATGTCAAGACTTCCAAATGAGGGACATGTTAGGACAAGATCCATGATATGTGTTTCATAACATAAGAATCTTAAGCTCATGTGTGGGTAATTGATATTCTAATTTATTAACAAGCTGAGCACACTCAAACTGCCACTCTTCCAAGTGTATAGAGCAGGTGAAATAGGGTGCTATCTTAAGTGTAAAAAAAAAAAAAAAATGAAGGGTAAAGAAGTGAAGTTAAAGGAGGTTCCTTAGAGTGTGAAGCCAGAAACCAAAACACAGCCAGATCAATGCTAAAATAAAAAAACGTTCTTTGGGACACAGAGTCATGAGACACAGGCCTCAGCAGAAGAAGCCTGGTGACTACCATTAGGGAAGGAGACATTGGAATGTGAAACCAAGATGCATGTCATTTAATGGCAGAATTTCTATGAAATATATATGCTCATTTTCTCAGAATAAATTTTACAGACTAGAAGGGTCAACAGGGAAGATCTCTAAAGCTAGCCATGAAAGCTTCAATTTCTTAGGGACAGTGGCCTAGAAGACACCTGAAGTGGTAGCATTAGAGGTAAGAGAAAGCAACCGTAGGAAAGATATATAGAGATGGAGTGTTGTCACTGGCAATTAGAAGGAACAAAAACTCCTTATACTTAAATTGGGAAGGGAAAGGAAGAGATTAGGGCTTATCTGCCCAGTGCTAGTTTTAACTGAGCATCAATGCCATCGAATTTAACTCTTAGACTCCACACTGGATTTTTCTAAGGATCCCACTTGGCCACAAAATGGTAATAACAAAGCCACTTGGCATAATGGTGTACACATTTGCTATTGCTGCTGCAAAATATCATCACAAAGTTGGTGAGTTGAAACAGCATAAGTTTATTTATTTTATAGTTCTTATTTATCTTACTGTAGAGGTCAGAATCCAAAATGAGCCTCTCTAGGATAAAATAAATATGAACAGAGCTGCATTCCTTCTGGAGGCTCTAGCGGAAAATCTATTTCTTTTCCTCATCTAGATGTGGGAGGTTGCCCAGTTCCTTAGCTTCTGACCCCCTCCCAGCCATCATTATGACTTCTGCTCCTATCATGACAACTTCTCTGATTTTAACCCAACTGCTTTCCTCTTATAAGGACTCTTATGATTATACTGGGCCCATTTGGATAATCTAGGGTAATATTCCTATCTCAAGATACTTAATCATATCTATAAAGTCCATTCTGCCATATAAGGTAACATATCCACAGGTTCCAGGGATTAAGATATGGATATATTTGAGAAACCATTATGCTGCCTACCATAGATGATATCTTCACTGAAGGCCAAAACATGAGCATATATCTGATCTGGAGCAGGTAACCTAGGACCCAAAGAGCTCAGGAAAAATGGTCCACTGTGCCAAAAAAAAACATGATTTACCTTCACATGATCTTGTCAATTTAAAACCTTTAAAATCTTTAACATAATTTCTTATTCCCAGAAACCTTCTCTTTAAATCATTTTCTTGCAATACATCATCATCATTATGCTCTTAATCAGCCAAACAATTACAGTAATTTTTGTGTTCTGAAAACAGGGGCATGATAGTTGGCTGCTTTCCCAGAAATCCTTTTGCAATTCTTTTCACCTATGAGTATTATGAAAATCATCTCCAACACATTATGTAATCAGAGCAGTATAACCACATGCAGCTGTGTCCTGGCTGAAACTCCTGGGCTGCTCACACCCAAGGATCACATGGCAGAGTGACCATTCACTGCTTCTTTTCCAAGAGGAGAATTTTATGGTGAGGCAGAGCTCTACAACCTATGGACTCTGGACATGAATGCTGATCAAAGATTGAAGATGTTGCTCCTCCTGCACTGTCAAGTCTACCCTTGATCTCTCCATCCCCCCAACCTTCCTCTCCAACCTTGTGCCACTTGTCAAGACAGCATGATACATTGCAGCGTCCCCCCTCAAAAAATATTTAATTGTAAGAACCACCTAGAGTGTGTATTCAACATGCAGATTCCTGGCATCCTCATTTAGAAATTCTGGTTTTATAAGTCTCAGCAGGAGCCTTGATAAACTATATGAATAATAAAACCACCTCAGGTTATTCTTATTATCAGGCAAGGATGAGAAAGACTGACATGATAAAATAGAAATTGGCTTTGAAATTAAGCACACTTTTGAACATATTTCAAGCTAGTGAATTTGAACAGGTTACTTAGCTCCCCTGAACCTGTACAATGAAGAGTTCCTAGATTGGAGAATTGAATAGGATTCTGTGTACATTTTGCTGCATGCACAGAGGCTGGAGTTCTATCATTATAACTGCCCTTTATGTCTCTCCCCACAATACCTGTCATATTGTGGTTTTCACAGCTGAGAGATGTTGACTGACTCTGCAAATGTCATAGGATGACAACCCATACCACTTGGTAAATCCCTCTGCCAGGACCTTCCCTATCCACACAGTTGTCACCTTCATCACATAGTCACACAGGCTTTCAGAGCTCTCCCTGCCACATAGCCCCTTCTCATTCACAAGGAAATGTCCACAAAGGATTCCCTTTCTTAGAGCACCCAGCCATACAAAGAAACCTCATCTTCTCCCACAGGGATGTCAACCATTGCTCTAGGAAGTGCTTCCAGGAAGTGATTGAGACTCATTCAGGAAAAAAAAATAAAACAAGCATGACAATTGTACTACCCAGCATGTTGAGGCTAGAAGTGGATCCTGGGCAGGAACTCCTGCTGGCCAGAGTTCCTGTCACCACTTTGAAGGTGTGTCTCCCTACAGCAGGGTCCACCACACAAATACATGCCGCATGCCACAAACCACATGCTGTATGTGATTGTGATACAATCATTTAACATTTGCTGTGGGGTTTGCTGGATTATAAAGACCAGCTACATTTCCTTTTTGGCAGTTCTAGACTCAACGTGAACTGGAGAGCAATTCTAAGAGGCTCCAAAGAATCTAGGGATAATGTTGCATCTTGTGCTTTGTTTTTTTGCCTCCTCTTTTTTACTACTGGTCCCAATCCACCTTTTCTCCTCAAGGTGATGGTAGCAGATTTAGAGTGATGATCAGGGTCTCTACTAGGGATTACTGGAGACAGTTCTTGCCCAAACCACTGTGATCCTTTTCTCTCTGTTCCCTCCCACTCCTGACACTCTGACAAAGTGCCAACCAGTCATCACCAGCAGCACCTAAGCATGTGTAAGAAATGCAGACTCTGAAGCCACAATCCCAGATATGCTGAATCATAAATTCTTGCAATGAGGCCCAGAAATCTCCATTTTTAAAAGCCTTAGCTGATTCAGATGCGCTATAGTTTGAGATTCATTGTACTATAGTCTTCTCCTATCAATAGTCTCCTTCAAGTAATCCAACAATACATCTAAGCTTTAGTAGCTTAGAATCCTGCTGACCTGTCTGTAGAATGCTTAGGTATCTTTCCCACATCCCAAATTCACCTCATTTTGATTCTGTTTTTCCTTTGATTTTCTTCTCCCCACTCCTATAAACTAGAATGAGTTACTGTCTCATTCTTCATACCTTCTCTCTCCATTCTTTGACATATAATCAGCTCAATAAATGGGAAGAGATCTGAGAAGCTCTTAGCCAAGGACACTAGTGATGTCAACTCAACTGTGAGAGTTCTAAGCCATTATAATGGACTACACTGACTGCCATGTTGGGTAGTATTCTGAGATCATGTCCAAGTTCAATGAGAAAGAACTCCATGAAGTACTGATATGTACTACTGAGTCTGTAAAGGGATAGTAGCAGTCTACGTGTCCCATCAAAATCTTACCTGACATTAGCTATCCATGGCCTCTTTTGACAGTTGAAGAGAATAAGACCCAGGGAAAGAAAATGACTTGGCTGAAGTCACACAGCTAATGAGTGGCAGAGCTGCAACTTAAAAGCAAACATTATATACATTACTCTTCCTATAATACCCATGTTCTTTCCCTTTGTCTCCCTTCTTTTCATTCCTTCTTCCCTTCACCTTTGTAGACATTTTGCCAGTCAACAACATATTAACCTCGCCCACAAATGGGAAATGAGGAGAGAAGAAAATTAACAACACCTTAGACTCCTCCCTAGTGAAGGAGTCTTAGAAAGAGGGAAGGCAGAAATCAGCATCTCCAAAAATGTTCCATGCATTTCCCTTGCCAGGCTCACTTACCACATGAAAGTAGCCACAGCCTTTCTTCCTCTCTTTTCCCTTTCTTTCTTCCTTCCTTCCTTTCTTTCTATCCTTCCTTCCTTCCTTCCTTCCTTTCTCTCTCTCTCTCTCTCTCTCTCTTTCTTTCTTTCTTTCTTTCTTTTTCTTCCCTTCCCTCTTACTTGCTTTCATCAACAAATTTATGTTGAACATATTTATTAAGGTCAGACATTTTTAAGCACTAAGGATGTAGCAGTTATAAATCAACAATAACAAAAAAAAATTCCTCCCTTCATGGTTTTTTAATTCTGGTAAGGGAAACATACAAAAACCAAATAATTAAGCAGACTCTATGGCATGTCAGATGGTGATGATTCTCATGGACAAAAGAATAAGTAAGCAAGAGAAATAAAGAGAGCAGAGAAGAAAACAATTATCAATAGTATGGGCAGGAAAGTCCTCCCAAGAAGGTGACACACTAGCATAAACCAGGGGACAAGGGAACAGCCATGCCAAAATCTGTGAGAAATGTGTTTTAAGCAGAACAAACCCAAGTACAAAAGTCCCTGAGGCAGATACATTCCAGACAAGGAGGAGTGAGGAGGCCACCATGTGTAGCACAGAGTGAGTGATGGGGGTGGTGATACTGTCAGGGCTTGATGATGCACTACCTGGTGCAGCACTTTGTGCACTATTGGGAGGACTCGAGGACTTTTCCCGAACATTTTGGGATGCTCATTCCAAAGATGATCTGCCTGAGTCTCTTTAATTCATCTGCCCATGTACTTACAATCATACCTCTTCCCCCAAAATTGGCCTTTTGCAAGCACTCCCTGTTCCATCAGATCATTTCTTCCCTTTCCAGGGGCAACTACTCTACAACCTCATCCTCAATGTCTTCTTCTTCTTACCAGCCACACTGTTCCTCAAAGCTCACATCATAATGCTTCCTATGAGACATCTCCCATTGTCTCCAGACTAACATTCCTCTGACTACAGATGGTCCTTAAACCCTGGGCTACACAAGCACCCTCTATTGTTCAACCAGTCAGGGATTTGTAGACCAATGGTGTTTTCTTCCTTAGGGACAGGGACTCCTGCTTCCCGCCACCCCAAGAATGAATACTCCATGAGCATATGTGGGTTTGATGTGTATTTTATACACTGGGAATAGTCTCCTCTAACAAATGTCCAAGGCTTGAACACCTAATCTGTGATGGAAATAAAACAGGTTCCTGGAAGCCTGGAGCAGATGCAGAGAAAATATATTCTGCCATGACTGCTCTTTCTTTCCAAGAGTGTCTTAGAAGTGCTGTAAAAAGGCCCAGATACTGCAGAACATGCAGGTGGGAAATTGAAGGACTAATATAGTTCTCTGAAGCACATAGGATAGTAATCAAAGAAATAAGTATAGTGTACATGGTGACCACTGTTAATAATAATGTGTTGTACATTTCAAATTGCTAAAAGAATAGATTTTTAACATTCTCACCACAGAAAAATCATAGGTTGGTGAGGTGATGGATAAGTTAATTAGCTTGATTGAATTTTTCTATAATGTATGCATAGATCAAGATATCACATTATACCTCCATAAATATACACAATTTTTATTTGTCGATTAAAAAATCAATTCTAAAAGTGAGTTACATGTGTCTTCAGAATTATCCCTTTCTATGCTTTTAGTGTTGCTTTTGCAACACCAAACCAATGATGGAACTCATCCTCCCATACCCTGGTAACCCAATGTCTCCATTATGCATCCCTTGAGAAATCCCTTTCATTTCCAGGATTTATCATTTTTTAAATTTTTATTTGTTCTTTTTAGTTATACATGACAATAGAATCTATTTTGGTATATTTTTACCAACATGGAATATATCTTATTCTAATTGGGATCCCAGTCTTGTGGATCTACATGATGTGAAGATTCACTGTGGTATATTCATATACATATGTAAGAAAATTATGTCCAAATCATTCCACTGTCTTTTCTATTCCTATCCCCCCTCCCTTCCCTTCATTCCCCTTTGTCTCATCCAATGGATTCCTATTCCTCCTCTCCCCTCCTGTATTGTGGGTTACCATCCACATATCAGAAAGAACATTCTACCTTTGGTTTGGAGGGATTGGCTTATTTCACTTAGCACGATAGTCTCCAGATACCAGGATTTATCTTATAAATAAATGATGTCTACCATACCCTGGCCTCACTTCCCCCCACACATGAAATTATAAGCTGCTGGAAAAGAAGTACTATGCCTTATTATCTGTGTACTATTAGCATTTAACACAGTTCTCTGGTGCATAATGATTATACAGGAAGTTGTGTGTTCACATATTGAATAGATGAATGAATGAACAGCTGGAATGGTGGTGAGTTGATATTGGTGTCAGGCAGAAGCCTTTAAAGAGAATGGTCACAGTGATCAAGCAAAGAATCAGAATGAAAGCCTTTGATTCCATGAAGAAAATGGTTTTCTGGTAGCCAAAGAAAGTCACTACCATTCAAAGGGGCCTTATTTATAACCTACTGAGAATTCTGACTTAATCTGAGGAAAATATCTCTAGTTATAAAGTGCTATGCAGAGAACTGAAGGTACATGGACCTTCACTAGAGTCCAGGGAATGTGGAGTGAGATAATGGTGAGGGTTATGATAAATACCAGTATATCTATTGCAATGTTTAGTCTACAAATTGTTTGCAAATATATTATCCATTGGAAAGGCATATGAATTAGAAGTCAGTATCCAAGTTTCCAAAAATAGTGGCATCCCTTCTCTGAGCTTTAGCTTCTTTGTCTGTAAAATGGAAATATTTATGCCCATCAGCCTAGGTTGTTAAGAAGGGGTTATTGAGAATTGATATGTTATCCTCTATCTATGTACAATGAGTCAATTTACACTGTCAACATGTAAGCCTAAATAAAACAAGAATAAAAATTAAAAAAAAATAAAATAAAATAAAATAAAATAAAATGAAAAAAAAAATAGAAGGGGTTATTGAAAGAATCAAGTGAGATAAGAAACATGACAGCACAGGAGCTATTATAAATGACACCACAGATACATGATTAAATAGGTCAGTAAGATCAAGTTTTTACTGTCTTTGAGCTACAACTTGCTGTATCTAGAGCAAGTTTTTAAAAGCAATGCTATTATGAATAAATTTTGTGGTGATGGTTAAGTGATTTCTCCTCCTATAACCTTAACTTCCTTATCTTTAAGAAGATTCATAGTGAAGTGATCCACAAATTGCCATTGAGAATAAGATACTAAAATTTCTATAATCAACTTGAGACAAGGCATGGTAAATTCCCATTTAATGAATCAAAGAATACCAGCCTTCTTGGGGCATTCATTCAGATAGTGTTCAGGCTCTATAAATCTATATCACACAAGCACAGGGTGAGTATCTGAAGCTCATTGTCCTGTGGCTTGTGTTACAGTTGAGCTTGTTGGTAGCATGTCCCTAGCTCTCATTATTCCTGATGGACCTGGACAATTTGGCCAAAGCCTTACAGAAGATGGGAAAGCTAATTATTTATAGATGCAGCTCATCAAAGGCTTTGTACTTTCCTTTGTGGTGAGAGCTGATCTCCCTGACTCTCTCTCTTTCTTTCTCTTTTATGTTCTGTCTGTTCCTTAATTCCTTGCATTCTTAAATGCCTTCAGTTCTGACAAATTCAAAGTTGTGCAGATTCATTGACTGATCCATCACTTGAGAGGGATCAGAAGGGAAAGGAGAGAAATTCTATTCCAATTCTGCAATTCTGAACAATGAACCTGAGTATACAGAGACCTAAAATGAAGAGTGACGAGTAAAGGTACTCTGCAGCATCAGATAACTATCAAATCTGCCACTGGGAACTTCCCTTGGGAATTTGTATTGTTAAGCTATTTTCATTAAAAGGAATTTGGGTTACCTCAAGTTTGGGAATGTTATATAAAAATTCACCTGAAAAAAGGTGAAAATGAGAATTTTGCCACACTGCTATGATTCCAGGAACAGCTAAACAGCCAGGTCTTAACAGGATCTAATAAGTAGTCCAAGACCCTGAGAAACATTCAGAAATCAGAGCAACCCTAGCAACTGGGTCATCTGGTCAACCTCCTAAGCAGCAGGCATTCCCATTTTTTTCTCATGCTTCACCATGATGACAGCTCAGCTACTGTCCCCATGACCTTCAAGCTCCTACTCCTGCAACCCACTACTTTATTCTTTGTCTTTGTCTCAAGTTCTGATTTTCCCATTTAATCTCCATTGTCCACAATGAATAATACTTCCACATGGAGTCACTTTATAGATTCCTTCCATCCTTCAGTTTGATTGCCCTTATACACGTTGCCCACTACTTGTCCTTCATCTGCTGCTCAGAGAGCATGGGTATGATGCACCCATGGCAACTTGGGTGGAGAAAACCCCTCAGAAGTCAATGATGGGAGTAACAGACCTCTGAAGCCTCCCATCCAGTAAAGGGCTCAATGTCAGTGTCACAACAGAGCCTGAGAAGCCTATATGATCCAAATTTCTTGTGAAATATAGCAACTATGATCTATAACAACAAATTCTTACTTAAAAACACATAGGTTTTTTGTGATATCATGTTTGTTACTCATGTTGCTATGTGTCATTCATTTTCATTGCTGAACAACAGCAAAAACATTTTATTATATAGATAAAACATTTATTCATGTCATTGTTGAACAATTTGATGCTTCTATTTTAGGACTATTATAAATAATACTGCTATGGACATCTTTTTCCTTGTATTTTCATGAACATAAAGGTTTTAAGAACACCTTGATATACCATTTCATTATTTTATAATTCATTCTGTGCTACTCTATATTCTTTCATTAAGGGTCCTTTAATTAATGGAGTTCCTAATGTGTTTAAATACAAGTAAAATGATCAAAATTTAATAGTCTCATAACTTCTAAGGATCATCTGTTGAACAGAGTGAAGAACTCACATTCAAGACTGTATTTGATTTAACTACATGGCAGTGGTACTGCCATGGTGTTATTTTCTGTGACTATCTATTATAGAACTAAGTTTTGGATGTATTCCAGATGACCTGGGCTTCTGTGGTGAACTGGAGACCTAAATTCTATTTACACTGTTGTTGCTCTCAGGAAAATAATATTCTGAGTCCCAAACACCTGATTAACAATACCTTTATTTTATTTATTTATTTATTTTGTGGTACTGAGGATGGAACCCAGTGCCTCACATGTGCTAGGCAAGGTCTCTATCACTGAGCTACAACTCCAGCCCCCAAACACCTAATTAACAAAAGGAACATGCAGAGTATAGTCACTAACATATTGGAAAATTATTGAAATTTTATTCCAGGACTCTCATATCACCTAACACCCATATCTTTGAAGTAGCTGCCTTCAGCAAACATTTTTAAAAGCTCTGCTCATCACAGCCATCTTCTGACATTTGATTCTCTCCATGTCTTGGGAAATGGTGACAGCATGAGGGAAAGGGAACTGTATATTAATCTAAGACAGTGGTCTTCAAACTGTGCTCCCAGGACTAGTGCTTTGGAATCACTTTAGAACTTGTTAGAAATGTAGAGGCTCAGGCCTTACCCCAAACTTGCTGAATCAAAGGCTTTGTGGGTGGAACTAAGAAATTTGTGTTCAAGAAACCCTCCAGGTGATTTGCATACATGCTAATGCTGAGAACACTTACCTAAGGGAGTCTCCATTTCACATGAGAACAATGCAGTGTCCTCATAATTTGGGAACAAGAGGATGTATCCTATCTCCAGTTACTTCTGAATGGGAAGAAAATTATATTTTTAGTTATTTCTGAGTGGGAACCAAATCTAGGAGGGAGCTCAGATGAATGCCATCAACATACTTTGGGTCTATTTCTCTATTCTCTGTCCTTACCTGGTGCTCTGACAAGCTACACCACCAACCCATTAGGACTTGCAGTATGTGTTTATCTTCTCCACTAGATGGTAGTTTCTTGAGAGTGGTGACCATGTTTTTAAACTCTCTCTTATGTTCCTCGTAGCCTGCTGAGAGCACATTATTAGGCTGGAAGAGTAAGATAGTGGCAATTATGTATAGACATGTATAGAATGGATTCTGCACCTTCACAGGAAATTTCTCTGTGTTGTTTGTTCCCTTTGATCCACCTTTTGCCAACATCCTTGGAATGAAAACAATAAAATCCCAAAGACGACCTATTGAAACAAAAATGGATCCATGTTTCTCCACACTGGGATAGAGAGGAATCAAAAAAGTGCCAGGTCAGCAACCAGGTCAAATGCCAATCCACAAAACCCTTAATTTTGAAAAAACGAAAAATTTTTTTGGAAAATGAATTACATGTTTACAATCCTTCTTTTTAACAATATATTTTCATTTTAAATACATTTTAATTTTATTTTTCAAATATATTCTTATTTTTAATAGACTATATATATATTCTCTTTATCCATTCATCCATTGATGGACACCTTGGTTGATTTCATGTCTTGGCAATTGTGAATAGTACTGCAATAAAACTACAGATATGCCAGGCATGGTGGGGCACACCTGTAATCCCAGGAGCTCAGGAGATTGAGGCAGGAGGATCTTAAGTTCAAGGCTAGCCTTAGCAACTTAGCAAGGCCCTAAGCAACTTAATGAAACTGTCTCAAAATAAAAATAAAAAATATAAAAGTGCCGGGGATGTGGCTCAGTGGTTGAGTGCTCAGGGTTAAATCTCTAGTATTCCCCCCCACCAAAAAAAAAAAAACTACATTGCTTCAACATACTGATTTCAGTTCCTCTGGATATATACCCAGTATGATTGTTGATAGTTATATTTCTAGTTAAAAATAAATCTTAAGCAGTATGCCTTAATACCCTCCTTGCTTTTGTTTGGGATGATTCTTGGATTTTGAAGAAAAATTTTTTAGAATCCTGATTCAGGACCAAAAGAACCAATTGGATGCCCTCAATTAGTTGGATTACAAAGAATTTGCCAAACAATTGATTTGTACATGACCAAAGACACACAGAGAACAGTGATGGTCTGTTTAGCCATGACTATGTGTTCAAATGTTTCAACTGAACTAAATTATATGCCAAACTATACTCTCCAGGAGCAGCTGCCTAAGATTGCTTAAAAATTCCTTTTTGAGTCACATGTCAAAGCAACACTTAGTTTACAAAGCACATACCTGCCTGCCAAGGTGACTGTTCACAAATATGAACATTTCACAAGGCCCATGATTGCCAATTTGTTCCTCTTCATAGATCAAAGTAGCAGAGAGCATCTTAAAAGCTATGCTTCTAGGTAAAGACAGAAGGAAAAGAAGACAAGATTTCTGTGGCTGTCTTAGAAACTGAGGAAATCATCAGCATTTTATCCATGGGATTTTGGGGTCTTGAATCATCAGGTGACTTTGGGAATTGCTTCCTGATCATGTGACTTTACCAACATATAAAACTAGAAGGACCTACCATGGAAAATGTATGGCTTTGTTTTAAAAAAGGGAGGTGAGAGAAAGAGAGATAGGATGGCAATTTCTGTGGATGAAGTAGTTTCTTTCTGTCCCATTATGAGTTCTTGGTAGTAATAGCAAAGTGGCAAAAAGGAAAGCTACCTTCTTTAATAAAATAGCACTCAAAATCACTAGAGTCATCAGTAGGAGGAAGAATCTCACAGCCAGAGAGAGCTACTTAACCATAGGACCTAGACTTCCTAATTAGCTGTCCCTGTACTTTGTTTTCAAGGTAACCCAGCTTCTCAGTTAACTCTGACCCAATCATAGACTCTTCTGGGTATTCTGTGGCCCAGCTATGACAAAGCCAGTCCATTCAAACCAAATATCACTAGAAGACTAGGGAGAACAAAGAAAATAAACTGAAGGTTTAAAAGCTAAAATGATCTGATTTGAAAGATATGACTCACCAGCACTTGCAGCTCTGCCCCAAAGTATGCAGTGATGGTCGGTCTTTCCCTCCTAGCATCCATCTGGCCGTTACTGTCCTATACAAACATGAATCCCGACTCATCAGAATTGGGAACAACAATAGGAAATAGGTTTTAATTTATATTCCAACTCTGATCAACAGATAATGATTGACTGGGATGTTGGAATGAAGAGTGTGAGATTTTATCAGTGAGGAAAGAGAGTGTTTCATTGATGATGTCTGCCATCGATGAAGATAAGAAGATGGTCAGGAAGTAGTGACCATCCTAGTCTGAGCCTTCAGAGAGATGCACAGACAGAGATACAGAATCCTCTCTTTCACAACTCTAAGGACTTGATTTCTAATCCATGAAGGATACTTGAAACAATGTTCCCTACCCCTCAAAGAAGACCTCCTCACCTAATCATGGGGCCCCAATTTCTATAGGAAACCATGTTAGAATATTACATGGTATCCTCAATATTCTTACAGAAGAAACTCACATTAATAAGTCAGATTTTTTCTATTAGCCATTTTCTCCACCAAAATGAATTACAATAGTTCCCGTGGCCACACAGAACTTGGAGAAGGTATAGGTAGCTATCACAAGCAAAGCAGATGACCCTTCCAAGCCGCCATAAACTTTACACAACAGTCCACACTTGAGAGGAAAAGTCT
Source organism: Geosciurus inauris (assembly GCA_004024805.1). Classification (NCBI taxonomy): domain Eukaryota; kingdom Metazoa; phylum Chordata; class Mammalia; order Rodentia; family Sciuridae; genus Geosciurus; species Geosciurus inauris. The sequence continues at coordinate 20,276 of PVHX01002086.1, forward strand.
GACTAGATCTCTACCCTTGCTTATGGCAAAGTTAATTAATAAGACCTTCTCATTCCTAGTGAATTCAAAGAGGAGAAACAGTTATAATATAGATGTAGTGAGAAGAAGCTGTTACAGAAGAGCACAAATTGCTCATTTTAAGGGCAAGTGGCTAAAGGAATACTAGGCAAAAGCTGGAAAGAGTGGCCAAAGGGGAAAAAAAGCATGAATAGGAAAGACTTAAGAAAAGATAACCATACCAGACAAAGAGGAACTAAGAGATCCTTCACACTGGACAGCACAACTGGACTGAATACCAAAGTGCTACAGCCTCCTTTAACTCTGTATCTGAAAATAAAATTCCTTTAATGGTTGAACTTCACAAAAGCCCAGAACAACAATCTAAACAAAGTGCAGAAACATCACAAGTCAACCTTCCCAGCCCACATGTAGCCCAGTGACAATTGTTTATACAATATGATTGATTACCCTGCAATTTGCTTTGTCAATCAGTCACAGAGTTAATTACATGTTACTCTTGGGCACGATTATACATAATGGTATGACAAACAGTGCTAAATTTAATGGTCCTTAGCATTCAGCTATTAAATTGACGACACAGCCACATTGGTATTGATGAACATGGACTTTCTCCATCAAGGATAATTTATGTCACTAAGTATAATGGGCTATCCCATTCCCCTTTTGCCAAGGCATTATTCACGTTGATAGAGGCAATGAATCTGTCAATAAAGAAGGCATAAATACACTTTGTTTTGTACTTTAAACAATTCCTCTGATAAATGCTGATCATGAGGAAATAATGGGTTTTATATCACTGACATAAAGCTTAAAGGAAATGTGAGGATCAGTACAGAATGTACTAAAATGGAAAAAGATGAATTCAGGAGGCCACCTGGACCAACTGTGGCCTCTCCAGGAGGAGACTTTAAAAGTGCTGTCCACTGTTCTAGAACACTCTTGATTTCCTCCACTCTCTATCTACCTGAAGGACTCTACTCAGATGTCAGACATCATTTTCGGACATTGTTTTTGTGAGACCCAACAGTTGTGGGAACTTTGCTTTCAGATCCAGAGTTTTATCGTCTAAGAATTCTTCCCTTTCTGGACTAAGTAAGATGGCTATCTTAGTTTGTGCCCTCCAGAAGCCAACCTGAAACAAGGTCTCCTGTAAGAGTGTCCTCAGCAATACTGGATAGGGCAGTGCAGAATTAGGACCAGAAAAGGGAAGAAGGCAAAGCAAAGATAGGATATCAATCAAAACAATCTGTAGAATTTTGCCAGGGATATATAAAACCCATATAGTCACATCTCAAAATTGGACAGTTAAACTTCAGTGTGTGCCAGTCACAGATTAAGTGCTGCCCCCAAGGACTTTAAGACATGGGGTAAAAACAATCTGACCAGCCTCAGGACATTCCTCCAAAAACAGAGACATGGGAGCTGGGGATTGAGAGAGAAAGGACATCAGGAGGTGGTATACTCCCAACTTGTTTAAAAATACAATATGATATGGGTGGGACATATTGATAGTTTCTGCTACACTGGCTCTGAAAACCAGTCTTCTACATGCTCTAAGATAGCATTCACCATGCTATATTGTAATTGCTTAGTCAATTACCTTTCCTGTGATTTGTAGGCTCTATGATGCCAGAAGCTGTGATTTGCTCACCATTTTATTTCTGGTGATGAACAGTTTGGCCCATAGTTAGTATTCAAAAATTATTTCTGAAGGAAGGAAGAAAAAGGAGGAAGGAATTTACTTTAAAGGAAGAATTGCCCAAGTACAATGCATTGCACACTAAAACAAAAACAAATCTTTGTAAAGTACTATTTCCATAAGAATTATGCAAGCATCATGGCACTTGTGAGCATGAGAATCTTGGACGTAAAAGATTGTTGGACATTGTCCATCCAGCCCAGGAGTTCATTTTTAACAGTCCAATAGATGCTCTTCAATCAGCTGGATGAGAGGAAAATAGTCAAACTTGTAATGAAGGCTGGAGTCATTTTACTATACAATTAACCTGAAAAAAAGAAAAAAAGCAACTGTAGCACCAAAGTTTCTATTAATTCTCACCTCCTTCTACCAAGTGTTGTAAATCCTTAGGTATCTTGATTTGAGAACCAACTTTGTCCCAATCAGATACAGATTGTGGTTTTTTTGTTTGTTTTTGTAAAATTTTTTATTTGTTCTTTTTAGTTATACATGACAGTAGAATGTATTTGGACATATTATATATATATGGAGTGTAACGTCCCATTCTTGTGGTTCTACACTATGTAGAGTGTATTCATATACGAATACAGGAAAGTTATGTCCAATTCATTCTACTGTCTTTCCTATTCCCAACCCTTCTCCCTTCCCTTCATCCTCCTTTGTCTAAACCAAAGTATTTTTATTCTACCCTCTCTCTCATTATTGTGTGTTAGCATCCACATATCAGAGAGAACATTTGCCCTTTGGTTTTGGGGGATTAGTTTATTTCACTTAGCATGATAGTCTCAAGTTCTATCCGTTTACCTACTGGCAAATGCCATAATTTCATTCTTCTTTATGGCTGAGTAATATTCATTGTATATATGTACCACATTTTCTTTATTCATTCATCTGTTGAAGGGCACCTAGTTTGGTTCTGTAGCTTAGCTATTGTGAATTGAGCTATTATAAACATTGATGTGGCCACATCACTATAGTATGCCGATTTTAAGTCCTTTGGATACAGACCAAAGAGTGGGATAACTGGGTCAAATCGTGGTTTCATTCCATGTTTTCTGAGGAATCTCCATACTGCTTTCCAGAGTAGTTTTACCAACTTGCATTCCCACCAGCAATGTATGAGTGTGCCTTTCCCCCCACATCCCTGCCAACATTTATTGTTACTTGTATTCTTAATAATTACCATTCCGACTAGAGTGAGATGAAATCTCAGTGTAGTTGTAATTTGCATTTCTCTTAATTGCTAGAGATGTTGAACATTTTTCCATGTATTTGTTGACAGATTATATTTCTTCTTCTGGGAAGTGTCTGTTCAGTTCAGATGGTTTTAATCTTTCATCCATTCCTTTACATGCATTATTTACATATTTTTAAAACTTAATTATCAGTAGCTTAGTTAAATGTAGACCTATTTCCCAGTCAAGGAGAATCAAATTGGATTTTCCATGGACAGCCTTCATACTATGATTTGGAGATCCAGTCTTCCAATGCCCTCTAGCTTCATCATCCCATCTTGATGGATAGGAAAAGATAATGAAGAAAGCACACCTCATTCTTAACTAGTTCAGTCCAGAGGTGCAGCACATCATATTCCTTGGTGGTAACTATTCACATGGCTGTTCAATCCAACAGTGACCCTGCCTTACACAAGAGGAACACACACATCTAGTGGATAGCTAACCGACTCTGCCAGTCACTCAACAAGTATTTACTAAGCACCCAAATTCCACAAAGTTCTATGGTAGCTGTTGGTAATAAAATAATAAGTGAAATAGAAGTGGTGCTGCCTCATGGAGCTAACTTACGGTTTTTAGAGGAGATAGAAATGAATCACGTAATCATGAAAACATATAATCCCGAATGTATTGAAGGAAAAGTATAGGGAGAGAAGAAAGTTTATAACAAGCTAGATCTAGCATGAGTACCCAAGAAAGAGGCATTTGAGCAGATATCTAAAATTTGAGAAGAGATACATAGGAAAAGTTGACGAGAAAAACATTTCAGGCAGAAGAAACAGATAGGAAAGAATGACTGTGTGGTTGAGCCCTGGAAATGAGAGGGGAAGTAAACAGAGGCTTTCAGAGCCCCATGAGCATGGTGAGGACTTTAATCTTCCTAGTTCTATGGATTCTTATTGTGTGAATTCTGCACCTTTCTGGTTGCACACCAATCTATGGAGGGTGTTCATATACAGGTATTCATACAACCTTTTCAATACATGTTCTCAATTCTCCACTATAGTGAACTTCCTAGACACACTTTCTTTAAGAAGAGTTGACTTCAATGGTATTTTTCTGTTCTCTGCACTCCTGCCCCCAGCTCCATCTCAACAGGCATAATAAATCAATACCATGCGGGTCCCCAGACAAGCTCTGGGTTCTCCTACCACAGTACACAGCATATATTTGCCATTCCATTTGAAGATTTATCAGCCTCTCACACCTCAGAAATTAATTGCATTCATCCTCTAAAACTCAGCTTCTCCATTCAGCTCCACTACAAATCCTTCATAGAATTTCCCCAAGCTTCCCACCAAGCTAGTTACCATCACAGTACTCCATGATAAATGCAACCTCAAGCATGGCACTTACTAAATTGTATGGCTGGTTTATTAGGGCTGAGTTTTCCTACTGTATTTAAACATTTGAAGAAAGGGACAGCTTTCATTTTCATATCTTCTGTGCCTTGCCATTGTACAGTACATGGTAGACACTCAGTAATATTATGTAAATGAGTGAAAAAAATAAATTTATTTCTCAAACTTTGTTTCACAAGATACTAATCTCATGAAAAGTTTTACCTAAATGCAAACACATACACACACATGCACAAAGTTCCTTGGTCAAAAAAAAGTAGGGAAATATTGTATATTATGCCCTGATCTTGAAAAAAAATATATTCACATTGCATATTAATAGGACTTGGGCCAAGGTAAGGAAAATAGGGTGAAAATTACATGGAAAGTCCCTTTTGGCTTCCTGAACTTGTAGTACTCTGAGATTGAGCATCTCCTTAAACCCTGTTTCCCTGATAGCTAGTTTATTTCACCCTTGTAATGTGCCCTGCACATAAGCATTTCAGAATCTCTTATAAGGACTTTCTACAATTAGAGAAAATGGTTTGACTTTTATTATCCCAATGTAACCCAACCTTACTTGAGGATCCACTTATTTTTTTTTTCATTAATACTTTCTAACCTCCCATAGAACTGATGTTCTATAAAATAAACCGTAGAACTAATGCTCTGTGACGTGAACTTTTTAAAATGCTTTGCTACTACATGGATTAATAAATTTTTATTTTTGAAGTTGAAAATTATAACCTTGATGTGGAGAATGGAATTTAGATGGACCCTTGGGTTCATCTATCAAAAACCACCTTTAAAAATACGTTGAATGTTATGACAGCCAGAATAAATGTCTAATTAGATTCTGGTACTTTTGCCGGCTTCCCAAAGTAGTTATTGATGAGGCTGTTACAAGGATGGCCATTCCCATCAGCGAATAGATAGGTTTATACTTTCAGGTAAAAAAAAAATCTCTTTCATCTCCTCAATGACAAATAAAGCTATCGGTCTGTCCAGTCATGGAAACTGAATGAGAAGAAAAGTCCAATTACTTGGGTAATAAGCCTGATAAGATAGGTCAATGACCCTGCTTAACACTGTCAAAAGCTGAGCTCTCTGCTTGTCCATCTTGCAAATGTGTGTCTGACTCCATCTGGATGGAAAGAAGGGACTGTCTTCCTGACTGATTCATAGACTTGAGTCCTTCTCTCTCTTAGGAAAGTGTTCTACCCAGAAGTCTGTCCACAGTAATTATTGTTTAGAAGAGGAAGATTGCTTCTTTTTTAAAAAAGTAAAGTGTCACTAGTAGCAATTTTTGGCTAACAACTTAGGGTAACTTCTTGGTTTTCTCATTTTATCCAGGAGTTTCCAAACTGTTTTTCTCATACTAGATAAATAAGCATTATAACTCGGTGAGGTTGGTGCTGAATGGCTGAATCTAAGCAGAAAGGCTAAGTGATGTAGGAAAAAAATGAAGAAGCTTCTATTACCAGAAACAACCCCTCAAAAAAAAAATAAATAAAACTTTTTTAAAAAATAAATATTGGATTATCCTAGACTTGACTTCTAGTTATTTAGAAAATGGCTAGAATAAGTCTACATAAGACTCCAGTCAGAAGCCAATTTCTGAGTAATGAGCCAGGATCAAGACTTGGGTCAGATGTAATTAAAAAAAAAAAAAAAAAAGCTATAAGTGATAGAATCCCAAAGATTAGGAAGGCACTAAAAAGTCCTGAACTTCAAAGTTCAGATGCTAATGTTCTCAGGGATAATCTAAACATCCAGCTCAAGCAAGCCAAGGAAACATAGACTCTTAAACAGAGCAGGGACCAAGATCAATAGTAGTAGATAAAGCAGAGGTCTCAAGCAATTTTTGTGAAATCTGACTGGAATGCCTAAGTTTCTTTTATATTGTCGGATGGATGGAAAAATGGATGGATGGATAGTCAGTCTGATTTGAACATTCAGTATTGGCTTGGACATGGCAACAGTGTTTTAGTGTGTGTGGTAGGGGTTACTAGGGATCGAACCCAAGGGTGCTTTACTACTGAGCTACATCTCCAGATCTTTATTTTTTTTTTAAGTTTTGAGACATGGGCTCCCTGAGTTGCTCAGACTGGCCTTTATCTTGCCATCCTCCTGTCTCAGCCTCCTGAGTCTCTGGAATTTCAGGTGTGCACCACCACACAGAGGCAAAGCTGTTTTATGTGGTTTGTGGGATTGGTTAGGAGTGCCTAATTTCCTCCATCCTTTTAGGTTCTGATTTGCTCCCTTTCTTCTAAAGACTCCAAGTCCTGAATACCTGTGTCGGTCACATCAGGCAATAACTAAACAAGAGAAGCAAATGATGAGCTTATGTTAAAAACACACAGTGATCAAGTCTCCTGGCTGTGCCAGAATTTCCTTCTGAAGGCAAATTAATCCCACATTGCCAGCTTGTGGTTCCCAGACTGATTAAGCCATACAAATGAAGTCATCTGTTCTTTCCTAGTCTTCAAACTCTTTTTCTTCCCAGGAGCCCAAAGAGATAGTTGTCTCCTGACGTCAAATTATAACAATCAATAAACCAGGAGCAGCGTGGCTCACTTAGAAACAGAGGCACAGGCATTTTGCTGGAAGAAACAATAATTGCCTGTCATGGGTTCAGAGAATCCAGGTGTTTGTTAGAGGTCAAGAAATTGAGACTCTTCATGGCCAAGTTCTAAACTATGCTTTGGTCCTCAAAACCATTTTGCCTGTGATTCTGATCTAGGTAAATGGTTTCCCAAGCCAGAATTTTGAGGGTAATACTCAGTTTCTTCTTCTTCTCTTTTTTCTCTCTCAACCCCAATATTAACTTGGAGATCAAGATCTCTAATTTCCACTTTCTTAATACTTTCACGATCTTTTCAGGGTCACAGATTTACCTAAAGCCTTCATTAGACTTTGACTCCCCTCTCTGCCTTATTTATTCCCTGCTTAACAACTGGAATGACCTTTCTTAAATTGCTATCTGATTATGACTGTCCTCTGCTTGAAATATTTTGCATCTCTGAATTGCCTGTCGATAACTAATCCAACCAAGGAATTTTGTACAGTGCTCTGGGGCTTGGTAAATATTGGAGTGGATTGGCTTCACAGAAACATGGTGCAATCGTATCTTGTCTCAACTACCATGTGATCAATTTCCAGAAAGCTATATAAAGTACAAAAGATACTCAATATAAGTTTATTCAGTGATGAATAAATAGATAATGTGTTGCACAGACAAGCACAGAATCTTCTGAGAAATCAAAGTTCAAATCTCAACTTTACCGCTTTCTGATAACTTCAGGAAATACACTTAACACTCTTAAACTAATTTCCTTCAAAACCCCACCTCACAGGTTTGACATGAGGATTAAATGAGATACTTAGAGGACTTATCCAATGACTTCTTGGCACAGAAATAATTCAAACACTGACTGTATTAGCAACAGAGAAGTTGAGTGGGCAAATGGAGCTTATTTATTAGCCATCACTTACATGGGGTAACTTACAAGGCAGTTAAGGAGTTGTGATCTCTAACCTCCAAACTGGCATCCTTCATTACACACTTCATCCCCAATCAGTCAGTCAAAAGACATTTGCTGAGTTCTCATCATTTAATGATAACTCATCTTTTTTCAATAGGGTTAGGAAATCTCTCACATCAAAACAGATTTTGCATTTTTAAAGGTTTAATTTAATATTTTCAGAGGAAAGATCAATACCTGTTGGAGAGCTATTTTAAGTAGAAATGAAATAAGATAATTTTAGAAATTGCCTTCTAGTAGAATTTACCTTGGAGAGTCTCACCAGCCAGAATGGAAGCAATGTCAGGTGAGTAGGGGTCTAGGAGCATATGGTTATATTAACAAGAAGTGTGATGCAGTAATTATACCCAGTTGATTGTGATCCCACTGCCGGGTGGGAATGATGCTAATGAAGGAAAGAGAAATCATGTGATTTTTCAATTAGTTTAAGAATAGGACAAGAACTTGACGACTATTAGATTTTTCCTTTCTTTCTCTGGAAAAAATAATCCTGAGCCCATGGAAAGTGAAAAATCCTGCCTTCACAAGGTAACGGCCATTCTGAGACCAACACTCCTCCCTATGAGGATTATGCAGAACAATTATTGATGCAACTCAGAATACTGAGATGGTTTTCCCCAAAATGCCCATCTTCACTGAAACTCTCCAATATGAGATGTTGACAGACTTCTGTTTCTGCCCACACACCATGGGCACTGTGTCCCAGGTTCTAGAACTCAAGATCTCAAGAAGTCTTATAACTCTGAGGTTATAAGGTTATAATCTAACTGAAATTCTAAATAAAATGGGAGTTTCTATATCAGATCCTACAGAGGCTCCAAAATATTTGGAGAGACTTTTTATTTAGCATTTATGGAAAACACTCCAAGACATTTGCATAAAAATCCCTTTACACTTTGGTTTTATTCACTCATTCATTTATCAAAACAATGCTTATTGGGTCCCTGTTATGTAAATTAATTTTACATTTTTTTCTTATGTAATTAATGTCTGATTTCACCACTGGACTGTAAGTATTACAAGGAAAGATGAATCCGTCTATCTTTCCTGTATTGTTCTTTATTGCTCTGTGTACTATAATTATGTATCTTTGTTCCTCTAGGTCCTGTAGCTTATTTCCTGATCCAGTATAGGTATTCTATAAAGGCTTAATAATGAATGAAAGAAAACCATAAAGGGTGTGAAAGGAAATTCACAATGTTTTTTTCTGCTTTCTGCATAGATCAAATTTATCTAAAAAATTTTATCTAAATCAAGGAAATACATGGAGAGGTACAGACATAGATAGAGACAGGGAGATGGAGAAGGAGGAGGAGGAGGTTAAGAATGAGGGAGAGAACCTCCTCATAGCTGTGCTTCCTCAGATGTTCAAAGTGGCATGCATCATTTCCCAACAGCCAACTAGACTGACTCATATTATTGACAATCTGCAAAATAACTAGGGATGATATTTGCATTTGCAACTCACACAGGGATGTTTTCTCAGTCCATCCATCTATCAGTCCCCAAATCAAATATCAGGTTTTCAGATAAGTCTCACACCTACATATTTGGTAGAAAAGCACAGTACAGGATGAACCAATGTAGAGTAACTCTGATAATGAAGATAGAGCTTTCCTTGAAAGCTTGAGGCATAAGTCACTGTCAAGGCCCACCTCCTCACTCTAGCCACAGCACCACAGGAGTTTCAGTCTTCCTAATGAGTAGCAAGGTGTGACATTAAAAAGGTTTGGACAAGCATTTGGGAGGCTTTGAAGCTTATCTGAACTAACCAAGTCTTCCAAGGCCATAAATCTCCAATGAAAGCTTCCAAGAGTGACACACTACATCGTGGAATATCTTGAAGCTTGTCTGCAATCCAGAAAAGCACAGAAGTGTGAACTAGCAAAATAAAACTCACACACCCATAGCCCTTCCCTCCTGTGCACCTGTCAGTGTGGCTTTCATGAGTGTAATATTTCAGGATTTGATTTACCTATTTACAGCAATATTACATTAAATGATCATTAAGTAGCCAGCATGGCCCCTTGAATATTGTTTTCTGTCTGATTTTTATTAAGTTGAAGAAGACCTTGTGAGCCAGGATATAGTTGTTATTTCTACCATCAGAGTCACAGACCATGGACTCCTAGATTTTCTATCCAGTGTTTCTCAGTGTATTTAGAGATCACATGCATCTGAACTAGCAAATTTCTTACTTCAAAGGAAAATTCTTAAAAATTAATAAGTAAAACAATTTATTTGTTGTTTTTAGATATACATGATAGTAAGGCATATTTTGATATATTATACATACATCAGGTGATATGTGGATGCTAACGCATAACAAGGGAAGGTAGGGAGGGGAAGTATAAAAGTTCATTGGATTTGACAAAGGGGAATGAAGGAAAGGGAGGAGGGATGGGAATAGGAGACAGCAGAATGAATTGGACATAACTTTCCTATGCTCATACATGAATACAAGACCAGTGTAACTCCACATCATGTTCAACCACAAGAATGGGATAAAATATAATTTTTTAAAAGGCAAACTTTTGTGACCCATCTGAGACAATTGAATCAGAATATCTGAGTTCAGGGCCTGGAAAGCTAAAATTTAACAAGCTCTCCTTAGGCATATTAAGTTTTTAAGCATTGAAATTTTGATTACTGTTTCTCCAATGCAAGCTAGTCATTTTCAGATGAGAGCTAAAGCCCAGAGAGGTGGAATAACCTGCCCAAGGTCTCACAGTTTTTTAACACCAAAGGTCACATAGGGACTTAAGCCTGGGCCTTCCCGGGTCTGTACTGGTCTCTCCATAACATTTCTTTTTTTTTTTTTATTTTTGGTACCAGGGGATTGAACCCAAGAGCCCTTAATCACTGAGCCACATCCCCAGCCCCCAGCCTTTATTTTATTTTATTTTTTTACTTTTATCATAGTACAAGGTCCTAGAGAGGAGTGCTTTAAGATGCTTGTTTCATCTCTGGGGCACATAATCGGAGGGGAGAGGAGAGACTCAACTGAGAAAATTATATTCCAGTTGTGTGGAGACTCACATGTAAACAAAAGAGAAGAGAAAGTATTTTTGCATAATCCAATTGTCCCTTTGGGCACCCAGAATGCCCTTCTGCTCTTATCTGTCCTTATGTTATGCTCAGGAGAGGGTCTAATATTAGTCATTTGTTCTTCTGTGTAAATAAGAGAAGAAATGTTTTATTTGCATATGCCATTTACCAGGTGCTATTTTCTTATTTGCTCTTGGAAGCCTTCCCTGACTATCGGTGGTGAATACTCCCAGGTCACCTTTGGTGCAACCTTCCATTTTTGCTATTTCCACTCTGCATCACTCTTATTTGCATACCTATCTCCTGCACGCTATCCTCAGCATCTTTTAAGGGAAGGAGCTAAGTCTTTCAAATTCTTTTATCCCCATTGCTAGCACAATTCCTAGTCCATTGTAGCTGATAAACTGTGTGTGTGTGTGTGTGTGTGTGTGTGTGTGTGTAACAAATCATAATTAGTAAAAAGGAATATCTGCCCCAGCCCAGAGATGAGTAAACTGGGTAGAGAAAGGCAAAGTGAGTTGGGGATAATTACACAGTTATCTGGTGAAAAGGAGGAGGTTTGAGTGGAATTCTGAATGACTCCAGGTGCTTCTATTTCCACCATACCAGACCACTACTGAGTTTCCCTCTTGCCATAAAAATATTCCCTCTCCTGGAGGGGCTGACATCTTTAGCCAATTCTCTAAATTTGGAAAAAAGAGTTTTGTCCTATTAATGAAAATACAATGAGATAAAAGCAAAGCATAAATTAAGAGCAGATTTTGTTTTTTAGTAGCAAAGTCCACAGCCAGAGATTCCAGAATCTATGGACAGAGCAAACTACAAGGTAAAAGGTGCTGCCCTAGTCTGTGAAGGCCCTCCCATGGCATACATGATCTGAGCTTCAGGACTGGAGGAAGCTTCATCAGTCTGGATGCATGGTGCTAATAAGGAAGATGGTTTAACCCCACTAAAGCACAGAGCATTCCCCCACAGTTTTGAAGTTTCGCGCCCTAGATGTGCCATGCTTCCTCTTGAGGGAGGAATCAGTTAGTGAGAGCAGGCCAGGACGTCAGGACAGGAAAATGGGTGGCAGATGGCTGTACACAAACTCACCTGCAGTGTCTGCCCTGGAATTAAAACATAGTAGCATGCCTAATGTAGAACCTGCACGCTACTTCTGTAGATGCTCTTGCCCCATCTACAAAAGCAGGACTTCTGACCCCACTTTAAAGTCAAACCTTCCATTGTTTCTATACAAATTTCAAACATATTTCTTTTTGTTTGTTTGTTTTATTTAGGCTTACATGTTAACAGTGCAAATTGATTCATTGTACATAGATAGAGGATAACATATCAATTCTCTAGTTGTAAGTTGTACAGAATCACAACATATAGGCAGTCATACATAAAGTTAGGGCTATGATGACCATCATATTCCACCACCTTTACTGTCCCTATGCCCCCTCCCTCCTTACACCCCTGTGAACAGAGATCCACCATTGTTCCCATTTCTTTCCGCACATTATGGATCAGCATCCACTTATCAACAAGTACATTCGGCATTTGGTTTTCTGAGATTGGCTTACTTAGCATGATATTCTCCAACTCCATCCGTTTACCTGCAAATGCCATAATTTTATTCTCTCTTATTGCTGAGTAATATTCCATTGTGTATATATACCACAGTTTCTTTATCCAGTCGTCTATCGAAGGGCATCTAGGTTGGTTCCACAGTTTAGCTATTGTGAATTGAGCTGCTATAAACATTGAAGTGGCTGCATCACTGTAGTATGCTGTTTTTAAGTCTTCTGGGTATAGACCCAGGAGTGGGATAGCAGGCTCAAATGGTGGTTCCATTCCAAGGTTTCTAAGGAATCTCCATACTGCTTTCCAGATTGGTTGTACCATTTTGCAGTTCCACCAGCAATGTATGAGCGTGCATTTTTCCCCACAATCTCGCCAACATTTATTGTTGTTTGTATCCTTGATAATTGCCATTCTGACTGGCATGAGATGAAATCTTAGGGTAGTTTTGATTTGCATTTCTCTGATTGCTAAAGATGTTGAACATTTTTTCATATGTCTGTTGATGGATTGTATATCTTCATCTGTGAAGTTTGTGTACAGCTCTTTGGCCCATTTATTGATTGGGTTGTTAGTTTCTTTGGTGATAAGTTTTTTGAGTTCTTTATATATCCTGGAGATGAGTGCTATATTGGATGTGTGTGTGGCAAAGATTTGTTCCCAGAATGTTGGCTCTCTGTTCACTTCATTGATTATTTCTTTTGCTGAGAAGAAGCTTTTTAGTTTGAATCCATCCCATTTGTTGATTCTTGATTTTACTTCTTGTGCTATAGTAGTCTTGTTAAGGAAGTATGGTCCTAATCCAACATGATGAAGATTTGGGCCTATTTTTTCTTCTATTAGGCGTTGGGTCTCTGGTCTGATTCCCAAGTCCTTGATCCGCTTTGAGTTGAATTTTGTGCATGGTAAGAAATAGGGGTTTAGTTTCATTTTGCTGCATATGGATTTCCAGTTTCCGCAGCACCATTTGTTGAAGAGACTGTCTTTTCTCCAGTGTGCGTGTTTGGCTCCTTTATCTACTATATGGTAACTGTATTTCTTTTTTTGCCTATGATCATCCACACATCACGTCACCTACTTTCTGGCATGGACCATGCTCCTCACCTGGTTCTTTGTTTCCTACTTCTGCATTTGAAGTCAGCTTGGGGTTCTTCCCCATTTTCATTGTATCAGAAACTCACATGAAGCATTAACCTGCAAGCCCAGGGAAGTCATATTACCTGGGCTCCAATGATTTCAGCACCATTTACTCTAGCTGCTGCCTTGCTGCATGGATACCTTAGTGTGTCAAAGTCCATGCCCTGTGTGACTTCCAGACACCCCTAATGCTGCTGCCCCCACCTCCTCTTCATCTTCATCCTCTAAGCAACACCCCTGCTACATGGATGCACCTCAATCCTTAAGGGTCCAACAAAGGCAAATCCCAGAGACAGACGTGACTGAAGCCCTAGCCTGCCTGCCATTTCTGCTGCTTTATCTGTACAATCTTAATTTGAGAAACTCTCCCCTTCATTCAGTTTCCACATAATTTCCTACATAAATTCCTATAGAATTTCCCAGAGTCTTTCCTCAATCATGACACATGTATTTGATATTCTTTTCATAGGTATTTATTGTCCTATGTAAAACACTAAATTTTGTGTCAAAGGTTATCCTTGAATTTTTGCAAAACAGAGGTCATCCTAAGTACTAAATTGTGGATGAAATTATCACAAACTTCTAATAATAGGCAGAAATAAAATTGTATATCTTTGCCTAAAACCACCATAAAAATGATAGAACATCCCTTGATTTCCCAAAAGCTGCAGTTAGAAGGCTGATCTACTCTGAGAAATGTGGAGACATAGTTTGGTTCTCATGTTACTGATCCTATTCACATTTAATTTTATTTGCAATTCCTCCTTTAAATGAGTCCAGTAAGGCTCTTGCTAGATTAATTACTCTGGACAGTTTTAAAGAGTGCCTGTTATCGCAGAGAAATTTTAAAATGTAAAATTCCATATTCATACCCTAGGAGAGGTCAGATATCCTTGAATGAGTTGGTTGTTATTTTTTAAAAAATGAAAAAGAAAAAGACCTGCCACTAGAAAGTACCTGGCAGAAGTAAGTTGTGAAGCCAAGTGCTATAATGGAAAGGGCCCCGGATATAAAGAAATAAAGCCAGGTACACACCCTGATTCAACTTTTGCTAGCTCTGTGTTCTGGGATAAGTGACCTTCAGTGGCTTTATTATAGTTAAGAATTATGACTTGTAAAAATGGACTTTCCCATCTCATGGAGTTCTTGTGAAGCTCACCATGGAACAATAAGTGTCTTTTTAGTTGTGCAAGGGATATAAAGATAGGCAGTAAAAGAAAATGAAAGGAGTAGTGTTATGTTAATTGGGTATTGATAGGGAATGTGTTAGTCAACTTTTCGTCACTGTGACCAAAATACATGACAAGTACAACTTAGAGGAAGAAAAGTTTATTTTGGCTCACAGTTTCAGGGGTTCAGTCCACAGCTGGCCAACTCCACTGCTCTGCACCTGAGGTGAGGTAGAACATCCGGGCAGGACGAGACAGAGGGAAGCTGCTTCACGCATGTCAGCAAGGAAGCAGAAAGAGAGGAGGGAAGGAGCCCCAGGGAAAATGAGCCCTTCCAAGGCTCATTTGGATGCACCAGTGACCCATCTCCTCCTACTACAGTCACTACCCAGTTAGTTCATTGAAGCTAGGATGCAGTGATTTAATTACAGCTTTCACAATCCAGTCCTTGGACCCCTGAACAATTCTGCATTAACACAGGCACTTTGGGGGACCACCTCATATCCAGACCATGACAGTTAGTTAACAATTTTATTGCTTTCATTGATAATCTCAGACTTTAGAACTGAAGACTTAAAAGGGGATAATAATATAATAATACGATGCCATGTACTGGGGAGTTTTGGATTTGGAAAGGATCTTAGAAAGCACACGTTCTAATTTTCATTCCCAGACATCCATTTTATAGAGAAGGAAACTAAGGCACAAAGAGGTTTAGAAATTCATCAAGATCTCCAAGATCTGGGAGTAGATCTCAGGTTTCTCACTTCCCAGGTCAAAGCAGCCTGTGCCTACAATCATTAAAACTATGTCAGGAATTTCATTTATGCAATCCTGGCCCTGTGATCATGTCTACATCTGCTAACACATATTGTCTCTCTATTTTGCTTCCTTTAATAATAATTAACCAGATAATTACAATACTTTCCCTTCCCTTTGCATTGTTGTGGAGATAGAATCAAATCTCAGAGAACTGCCTTCAACTCAATGGAGAAAGGCTTTTTCTAAAATTCACCCATCAAACATGTATCTGAGCTCCTTCTTGCACCCAAGAACTATGTTATATCCTGATTTAAAAAAAAAAAAAAAACTCAGTTCTCATAAATTTCTTATAAGTTGTAGATATAGAATCATAACCCAATTGTTGCTGTGTAGTTGAAGATATGTCAAAGCCAATGTAAACAGACGGCAAAGGGAGCTTAGGGGATGGTATAACAAGGAGCTCAAAGACAGTAGACAGATTCCTATGTTACATGGACCAATGACAAGCTGCAATGTTAAAAAAAATGGTTTTAAACCAAGCAAGAAAATTAGATTCCCTTTATGAGAATTCTGCAGTGATAGCAGCAGCTATGTTGTTTTATGATCACGTCTTGGGCAGCTCATATTTTCCCAACACAAACTGGACCAGATTCAGATCCTTGGAACACTGAAGTCAAAATCATTTGCACTTTAAATGCTCTGAATAGTCTATGACAGCAGTAGTTATTAACCTCCCTGTTTCTCTATTTCCAAATCTGTTAAGGGGAGGTGATAATGATGGTGCCTGAGTGGTAGGGGTATTGTGAAGACTAAATGATTCAGAGCATATCAAGTACATGGAGCAGTGCCTGGGACAAAGTAAGTGTTCAATAAATGTTGGCATATTATCATAAGAGGACCAGTTGTATGTCACTGCCAAATGTAAGTACTGAGTGCAAGGCAGAAGATAAGCAAAGTTTTATCAGTCAGTTCTCCAACCAAGAAACACAACCAGGGACATAGAGATATACACACACACACACACACACACACACACACACATTGTGGGGGTTGGTTCAAGGAATTGGCTAATGCAATTGTGGAAACAAGTTGGAAAGTTTAGGGTAGGAGCAAAACTTCCGTCCACAAGCAGAATTTTCTCTTTTTAGGGAAGCCTCACTTTTTCTCATAAGCCTTTTCAATGGATTGTATCCCGCCCACCTAGACCATTGAGGAAAATCTCTATTTTTTTTTCCACATCTCTATTGAGGTATGGTCAATACATAAAGAAATGCATGTATTTAATACACACCATTTGGTGAGTGTGGATACATGTAGACAACCATGATACCATTGCCACAGTTGTTAGGGCCATAGACTTTCCAAAGGCTTCTTGTGCCCTTTTAATTTTGGCAGGTGGGTATTGTTGTTTTGTGTATGTAGTAAAAACAGCATGAAATCTACCCACTTAACGATTTGACATCTACGATACTGTCCTGAAGTATAGGCACTATATTGTATATTAGCTCTCTGGAATTTATTCATCAATCATAACAAAACTTCACACCATAGAACAACAACTCACCAATTCCCCATCCCTGGCTCCTGATTACCATTATTGTATTCTCTGCTTCTATGAGTTTGTCTATTGCACGTATCTCACGTGAGTGGAATCACACAGTGTTTGTCCTGAGCCTGGCTTATTTCACTTAAGACAATGTCCTCTCATTTTATCCATGCTATTAAAAATGACAGTCTTCCCATCTTTTTAAGGCTGAATAATATTCCTTTCTAGGCATATGCCATGTTTTCATTCATTCATCTGACAATGGATATCAGGATTATTTCCATATCTTGGCTATTAGCTATCCCTTCAAGAACCTGATTTCAGCTCTTTTGGATATAAACTCAGAAGCAGGACTGCTGGATCATATTGTATTTCTATTTTAAATTTTTAAAGGAACTCCACAATTGTTTTTCATAACTAACTGGTCCATCACTTTACACTCCCACCATCCCCACCAACACTTATTATCGTATGTGTGTGTGTGTAAGTGTGGGTGTGTGTGTTTATAATAACCATCCTAACAAGGTGATTATCTCATTGTAGTTTTATTTACATTTCCTTGATAATTAATGACTCTGAACACCTTTTATGTACCTATTGGCCATTTGTTCTTTGGAGAAATACATTTTCAAGTCTTTTGCTCATTTTAAAATCAAGTTATTTGCATGTTTTCCTTGTGTTGCTATTAAGTTGTAGGAGTTCTTTACTTGGGAAGTGAACCCTTTAGGCGATCTATGGTTTGCAAATATTGTCTCCTATTTGATAGGTTGTCTTTTCATTCTTTTGGTTATGTCCTTTGCTGTGCAGGAGCTTTTTAGTTTGATGTCATTCTATTTGCCTACTTTTGCTTTTGCTATCTGTGCTTTTACTGCCATATCAAAGAAATCCTTGCCAAGACCGTTGACAAGAAGGCATTCCCCTATGTTTTCTTGTTGTATAGCTCCAGGTCTTAGGCGTAAGTCTTTGATCTACGATGAGTTGATTTCTGCTATCAGGTGAAACAAATGTTCTATTTCATTTTCCTGCATGCAGATATTCAGCTTTGATATGTCTGAAGAGATCAGAATACTGTCTGACACATAGTAAGCACCATTTGTTTTTTTTTTTTTTTTATTACAACTTTCTGTTTGTGTAGTACTGGTGAAGTCAGACAAGAGACGTAGGTTTTGGTCCCTACCGTACGGGGTGAACTTGCAGAAGTCATGTCTCTGCCATGGGTTTTCTTTGAGGCAGTTGACTAGACCATCTGTCAAGCTTAGACATTTTAAAATTCTGTACATAAACTCCTTTGTGAGATTTAAGAACTTGAGAAGGCTTTCTGGTTTGTAGGTAGCTTGAGTTCTCACAGATATGTCAAGGCCTCCTTAAGGATTCACACCAGGAGCTCTGCCTCTGTCTCAGTGTTTCTGCAGGGTGGTTGATCTGTTCTTTTCCTGCCGGGATGCGTTCTTCTGTCAGCCTCATCAGAGTTATCAGAAACCAGCCTCATGGCAGGGAGACAGGGAAGACAGTGTTTTTATTTGTCCACTTCACTCTGGTTTCCTTCCCTTGGGATCCTGTCTAAGAAAGGTCAAAACAAAATTCTGCAACTGCCATGATGAGAAATGCCAGCTGCTTGAAGACACAAGGCCCGAGTAAGCTGTGGTGCCTGGTTGGAAAGACCTGGTGGGAGATGTGTCAAGCACAACTCATCCTCCAGCTCAAGGAGGTTCCGTGGGCACTACTTTCTCCCCCAGCTAGAGAGCACATTACACCATGCCGACAGATGAAGAAGGGAAGGTAACTAACCCAGGCATGATGGAGAATCTAAGAAAGGGCAAAGAAGGAGTTCCAGATGGTTTTTGCCCCTTCCCCTAAAGAAGAGGGCTACTATTCTCTTTGCCAATGCAGGGGAAGGTTTTTAAAAGTCTACTTTTCTCTTATTTGCATCTTCCCCCTTTGCCTTTTCCTTTGTCAAAGAGTAAATCTCTGAGTGTCATGCTCAAGCACTCTGTGGGCTGGATTTACTATGAGCAAAATTATGAGCCTTAAGGAAAAGATCTTAGAAAGCAACCTTCTTTCTCTGTCCAGGCCCAGCAAGCTTTCTTCTGTTTCTTGTTCCACATAATGTGTGCATGTTAGTCAGTAAGGAGGATATGCTTATGATGCATATCCTGAGCACTTTGTCAAAAGACCAAATCATCAATTTGTTCCACTGTCCATTGGAAAGAAAGGTGGAACGTCATTCCACCTTGAATTACAAAGAGGCTCTCACAATTCCTACAAAAGCCTTACTGCATTGCTTTGCATTTCAACCAAATTGACTTTATTTTGAACCCTAGGCAACTGGAACTAAGCATTTCCAAGTTAGAAGGAAGTTCAAATCCATCAATGTCCCATAAAGTCCTTTATACTTTCTGCACTTGACTTAATTATGCTTGTGGTCCTACAGCTTTCACTTGAACAATTTCAGCAGCAAAACATACTCTCTTGTATTATTTTGGTTTTTAACAGATTTAATTATAGTAAATGTTTCTTTGCTATATTTTGGAACCTCCTCTCAAAATTCTGTTTTTCCCAGTCGTGGAGTCAAAGTAAATTATAATATCTTTTCTTATGACAATGCTTTACATATTTAAATGATTCTTTGAGTAGGTTATGTTGTAGTATAGATATTTGTTTCTTGAATATGTATATGTCCATCATGGGTCATCTGAGAGCTCTGTTGCATATTACTCTCTCAGAGGGTTGACAGAAAGGTTACTATGTTGTTGATCACCAAGGCACGGGGAGAGATAAACCTTGTAAATCAGGCTCCAAGTCTCAAAACCTCCTTCAGAAAGTGTTCAAATAGCTTTTCCTTATATTTCACCAGCCAATACAAGTTAGATGAGCTACCTCAAAACCCAAGGCGACAAAGAAATGCAATCCTATTATGCAACTGGAAAGAAAACCAGATATATTTAGTCACAGCACTATAAGCAAATGTTATAAGCTCAAGAGTAATTTTTTTAACCAAAAGAATTTTCAGACTTTCATATGATGATAATTTGCTTGCAGCATCTGCAGATTGAGTAAACATATAATGACCAAATAATTTGTTTAAATTGAGTAATGGTTTTAACTAGATGTTAATTGTAATTGTGCAATTTTTTACAGTCAGACTTTTTTTAAAAATTCTAAATGAAGGAACTTGAATTTTAATTTGATGTTACTACAGAAGTGACAGCTCTCTACAGTAATTCTGTGGTGTTTCACTCCTAGGATTCATCTGTCAAGCACTTGCTCCACAGTCCTGAACCTCTCAATTCTCAGTTGTTATGGGTCATCTCATCTCCTCTGGACTGCTTGTCCCCAAAATATAAACATGGCCCTCTCATTTATTCTCCAAGTCACCATCAGCATAATACTCATACGGCTTGCTCATTTGCTGGTATCTCAGGGTTAATGGGAGGGGGGACATAAATGATGGGGATGGAAGTAAAAATTAGACATCAAAGTTTTAAAGTTTCTTACCTTTCTCTCACCTCCTCCCATCGCAATGCTGAATCGATGTGTTAGACAACTTTCTATTACTGTGACAAAATACCTGAGATAATCAGCTTTGTAAGAGGAAAGGTTTATTTTGACTCACAATTTTGAAGCTTTCAGTCATGGTCAGTTAGCCCATGACTTTTGGACTTATGGAAGGCAGGATACCATGCCAGGAGCACATGGTGGGGAAGGTGGCCCAGAAGCAAACAGAGAGGGAGCAGAGGAGCTGGGTTCCCAATATTCCCTTCAAAGGCATGCCCCCAATGACCTAACTTTCTTCTACTGGGCCCACCACTCACAAATAGCACCATAGGCCTTCAACACATGGACCTTTGGGGCACATTCAAGATCCAAACCACAGTAGTTTATCATCAGCCCTCTGATGAACCTGCCATAATTTCTTCTTAACTCTCACCCCTAGGTCTCACCTCTGTGTCTCTAGTTATCAAAGAAAACACTCAACTTGGCCATTACTTTTGGTAGCAGAGCAATCTAGCTCCCCTCCTCTTAATCTCCTCCATTCTGGTTTATTCTAATGTATGCTTTCCTCACCAAAGGGTTTATTAATATTTTCCAAGAAAAAGAATTATCTAACCAAGTCTCCACATTTAAAGAGAGGGAAACAGCTAAGAAATTAGTTTCTCTTTACGAAAAAGAAAAAATGTCTTAGCACATGCTTTTCATTCCTACTAACCTCATCTAACCTTTTTTTAAAAAAAAATTTTAAAATATTGTAAGCATTGATTATAAAGAGTAAATTTGGGAATATTGAGGGAGTCAGACCATGATATACCTTTGAAGACCTATTAGCCTAAATTCATTTTTAATTGAAGCAAGTAATTAATGTCATCAGTGGATTGTAGACAGAGAAGGTCCAAGGGAGGCAAAGAGACTGACTAGGATCCTGTTGTAGTAACACAGATTAGGAAGGAACAGTAGGAATGCAGAGAAGACTGGAGTGAAGCCATATTTAGGAGACAGAATGGAGAGGACTCAGTGCGTGAGAGTGAAGGGAAAGATGAATATTGGGAAGGATGCCCAGTTTTCTGTTGGTAGCCAAGGGATGAGTGTTGGTACAATTCACTGTGGCAGAAAATAAGTGAGTAGAAATAACTTTAGGGGAAAATTTTTGTTTCATTTTGAACAGATTTCATTGTAGATCTGTGGGGCATCCCACATGATCTGGGAACAGATTTATAGTCAGGTGTTTCAGGCAGGACTGGACAATAGAATGTGCATTCTTGAGAAAAGACAAGCTGCCTCTCTGAAGCTTAATATCCTAGGGGAAGCCTCTAAGTAAAAGTCCCCCCATGCTGCCTTTATCCTATTTGAAATCTGAGACGTCTTTGCTGCACATCATTGGTTTAAAATGTAGAAGTGATCTCTAAGTGCTTGAGACTTTAGTTCAGCCACCACCCTTGAAAAAAACAAGGACCTTACTCTCACCTAGACCAAGCAGAGGATCTCTGTGGATTTGATCTTGTCACTCTACAAAGCATTGTTTGGACTCCCAAGATTTAGCCTTAACAGAGTTAGAAGTGAATATTTGCAGCTTGTGTGTAATGGATGCATGATATTTACCAATATGGCTTATTGGTCCCCATCTTTCATCCATTTTTCTTGTGGGTACAGTTAAAGATTTCACTGATTTTCCTTTTTATTCATTTTTGTTGGCAATTGTCTTTTGCTATCAGACAAAAAAATAAGCATACAGAAAGAGAAAAATGTGATCAACATGATCCCATTCATATTACTAACAGAAGCTCTCATTGTGGAAGCTACAGACTTAGACTCAGGTATCTCTAGCTCTAAACCAGGGGTTGTCTATGGTGGGCAAAAAAGAGTACCAGAATTAGAGGCAGGACACCTGCCTTCAGACTCCTGGTTTTTCATTCACTAGATGATCCCTTTAGCAAGTCACTTCTCTCTTTTGTGTCCTCCTGACCTATCTGGAAAAAATGAACAAATTATTGTAGATGCTGCTGCATCATAGAGATGTTTGGAGAGTGTAGACAAAAAAAAAAAAAAAAAAAAAACAAGCAAAATGCCATGGAATCCTAAAGGATATTACATCTTACATGCTGCAATGCCAGACTGCTGAGCTTTTGTTCGAGAACAAATGTCTTTCATATACCCTTCCTCATAAAATTCACACTGCCTTCAGTTGTTGTGGAAACAGTCTTAATTTAAAAATAATAAGAAGAATAACTCTTCTGTATTTTGCAGTGCATAGTCTGGGACTGGGACTCCAATGGCAAGCATGACTTCATTGGAGAATTCACCTCGACATTCAAGGAGATGAGAGGAGCAATGGAAGGGAAACAGGTACGTAGAAAACCACCTGGAGTGCTGACCCAGACACCCTGTGTGATGTTTCCTTAGCACTTAGCTACAAATGAAACTGCCAGAGACAAGTCATCCAAGTATGATTAAGTATGATGAAAAGGGAATGTAGTAGATTTTGAGTCTAGAACTTAGCCCAACCTAAAGCATCTTGACCTTGGTCAAGACAGTGCCCCTAAAAGGTACATTTTCTCCATCCATAAGATGGACAGGTTGAATGACAGAATTTCTCATTTCTTTTAGCTGAGTAGTCTTGGAAAATTGACTTAATTTCTCTGTGCTTCATTCTTCTCACTCTCCCAAAAGAGAGTGATAATTATATCTATATTATAGAATTTTGTGATGATTAAATGTAACCATCTGTGTTATACACTAGCAGAACACCTATTCCATAGCCCCCATTTCCAAACTAAAAGCTGTTAGTAGTATTATTTTTTTCTTTTTTTTATCTGTTTTTGTACTACATTTCCATGACTTGGTGGCATTGATAACACATTAAATGTTTTCAACTAGTTCATTTATTTTACTATTACACACTTGGTACCAATACATGCATCCAAAGACTACCACACAACACAAAGACACATTGCACCACATAGAAACCTAAATCCCTCTTTTTTCTCTCAGATACACACACCTTTAACACCAGTCAGTTACTGTTGTTTGGGCACTAACCATGTAACCTCTGGTACCTTTCCAGTGTGTGTCTCCCACCTTCCAGCTATAGTACATGAATCTCTTTGCTGGAGGGCATACTCTGGCTGCTGGAACTTGCTACACCCATGCCCAAAGCAGGCAGGAAGTGTTGGGGGAGATCTAACACCTTCTGGAAGTAGCCCTCAACAAACATCTAATGAGAATTGGGGTGTAAATGCCCCAATTCTCTTGCCCTTCAGGTAGCAAAACTCTGAGGTATGCGCTCTATATGGTTTTCCAGAGTTCCTCAGCAGGAAAAACCCTAGTTGCTCACAGTGTAACTGACTTAATGACATACCTTTCCATGGCTACCTCGTCTAATTCCCCACTGTATAGGTGCATCTAGGATTACTTGCTGGATGACCTGTTTTCACTTATACCCTTGCCTAAGAGTTTACTCCTGGGGGAACTCAGCTGAAGATGCCTGCCATTCTTATACTAAGTCTATTGACCCAACAAAGCAGAAAGGAATGATTAGAGATAATTTCATTATCTCTGAGAAAGGCCTCTTCCGTTAGAGTTAAGACCATGTGTATGGCCTGGTCAGAAATCCTGATTAGAGATAATTTCTCAACTCATTTTGCTTCCTTTTATTTTTGAAAATTGGGGAGGCAGTGCTAGGAATTGAACCCACAGTCACACACATACCCCAATTATTTTCCCAAGTCCCCTCTTTCAGATGTAAGGCCAGGATAAAATCAGATTGGGTGGAAATTGACTGATATCTTTTAGAATTAGAAGTTGAATACGAATCAGACCACTTGTCGAATGTGTACCTTTGCTCTGGAAACTCAAGAGCAGCTTTCCACTTAGCTCCTGCCATGGCCCCCATGTATATTCTATGTCCCAAATATTGGAAGAAACTTGTTAAACATGTAGAGACCTCCCACAAGTAGGCATGCAGAGTTTCAGAGCCATGAGTACAATCAACACTACATTATAAGTAAAGTCATTTTCACAATAATAAGGAACATGACCAGAGAAATTGTTACTCCACTTTATATACAGTAGTCCCAGGCCCTATTGAGCTAATAAATCAATGACAATTTATCCATACCACCTGCTAGAGTTCTAAAGGGTTTTATATAGTCCCTCCCTTGTTCACCTCTATAAATAGAAATAGTCAAATCAATAAATATGGGAAACATTTCATCTTTAGGCTCCTGAGAGGGTATTAAAAGTAAGATTATAACAATATATCATATTTAAAAACCACCAAAGCCTGATGCTTGCAAACAGAAATAAATCTTTAAGTCCCACTGAAGGAAAGGACCAGATGTTATTGCACTTAATATATCACTAAGATACCAGAAAATTTTAGTTCAGCCACCCAGCCCATATTTTGATACATTTGCACAAGTGGGATCTATATTGATTTTACAGTATTTACTGGGACGTACCTAAACTCCAGTAGCTATGCCAACCTCTAGTTATACCATGACTGACCACCTTGACATTATCTCTGAAGCTTACAGACTAGTGGGAATCAGGGTAGAACATAAACACATGCAAATCATGTCCACAAAAACATAAAAATGCAATTACAACTTGTGGCAAAATTTATTTAAAAACTGAGCCATTTTAGGTACAAAAGTGTGTTCTACAAGATATAATCTGAAAAGGTGATATTTAAGTGAAAGTCCTTTAAGTATGAAAAGAAGCAAACGTGTATCAAGTGAGAGAAAGGCACTGTAGGCAGATGGAAGAGCATTGTGAAGTGTGGCGGCAAGAAGAATCTTGGTGTGGTTGAGCACTTGGAAAGAGTCCAGTGTATCTACAGCAGGGAGAGTGAGGGGGCCATGCATGAGCTGTG
Source organism: Geosciurus inauris (assembly GCA_004024805.1). Classification (NCBI taxonomy): domain Eukaryota; kingdom Metazoa; phylum Chordata; class Mammalia; order Rodentia; family Sciuridae; genus Geosciurus; species Geosciurus inauris. Next base: position 45,709 of record PVHX01002086.1, read on the forward strand.
GTCAAATCAGGGCAGGGGCCAGGAAAAGCAGGTTGTGGTCGACTCTCTAAATGCTATAAGGGAGCACTCAAGCTATGCTCTCTAACACACATGCTTATTGAAATTTTAATTAATTACAATTAAATTAAATTAAAAATTCAATCCATCAGTCATATTAGCCACATTTCAAGTTCTCAATAGCCTCATGTGACTGGCAGCTACAATATTGGATGTGCAAATACAAAATATTTCCATCATTGCAGACATTTCTACTGGACAGCACTTCAAAGCTAGAGAGGTGACATGACTGGTTTTAATTTTTTTGAAAGATCGTTCTGTCTACTGTGTAGATAATCAATTAAAGAGTGGCAAGGAAGTGAGGCAGGGAGATACGTTAGGAGACTATTAGGACTGAATAAATGGTAATGGAGACAGAGAAAAGTAGAGAGATTGAAGATACATTTTGGAGATGGGAACCATAAAATTTGTTGAGCAGTGGGATGCCAGGGAGAAAGAGAAGGAGAAAAAGGATGGTGTGAAGGTGCATTGATCCTGAAATGAGGACATTTTGTGGCAGTGATGTCCAGTTTTTGAATAAAATTAGAGAATTAGGTTTTGGAAAAACAGACTCAGGGGAAAAACTAGCCCATATGTGAGTTTTAGGAGCCACCAACAAAGAAGGGCTATTTAAAGCTGACAGAAGGTCTGAGTAACCAGGAGAGAGGAGAGGAAAGAGGACAGAGGAGGCTTAACCCCGAGGAACCTCAGTGAGCAGCATCAGAGGGAGAAAGAAGATGGTATCATTCAAGCAAACTTCCTGTACAGGTTTTGATGGCACAGGGTGAATTCTTGATTAATCTTGATGAATTCTTGAGTACCCTTCATAAGCACCCTCAGTTTGAAGTCGCCCAAGGGAAAATTTTCAAGCCCAAATGGGGAAGCCCCCACAAGACCCTCCTAGAAGGAGGCATTGTGGATAGGAGGCCAGAATTTGGAGTGATACTGATGCAGATGTGAATCCCAGAGCCAGCTGTTACCACCTGTATGACCCGGGCAAGTCTCTTCTCTTCTGTGAGCCTCGTCTTGGACTCATCAAAGTGGGTTGTGAGAAGAATTAAATGGGATGGCAGAAATAAAGTAAAGAGCCCATAGTTATATGGCAACTTCATCCTCAGACAATGCAGTAAACTCGGACCCAGTTCATCAGCTCCCCTACCACTCCACAGGTACAAAGGCCCCAAGTACCTGCCAGTTTTGATTCTGCTTCCTTGGGAGCTCTTGCTTGACTAAGCTAACCCATCCTACACTACCACCTTATCTTGGCTTGAGATGAAAGTGAGTAGACTTTTCATGGATGAGCATTATAATTCTTAACAGAACTCAGAATCTAAGACTTTATTTCACTCTAGTCAGAATGGCAATTATCAAGAACACAAATAGCAATAAATGCTGGTGAGGATGTGGGGGGAAAGGTATGCTCATACATTGTTAGTGGGACTGCAAATTAGTACAACCATTATGGAAAGCAATGTGGACCATTCCTCAAAAAACTAGAAATAGAACCACCATATAACCCAGCTATCCCACTCCTTGGTATTTACCCAGAAAAACTAAAATCAGCATACTATAGTGATTCAGCCACTTCAATTCACAATTCACAACAGGCAAATTATAGAGTCAACCTAGATGCCTGTCAACAGATGAATGCATCAACAAAATACACAATGGAATTTCACTCAGCCATAAAGAATGACATAATGGCATTTGCCAATAAATGAATGGAAATGGAGAAAATCATGTCTAGTGAAATAAGCCAGACTCATAAAATCAAGGGTCAAATGTTTTCTTTCATATGTGGAAACAAGAGCAAATGAAGGGATATAGGCAGATATCTTTATCTTTATCATAAAGATAAAGGGAAAATAGGAGTAGAAGAAGCAGAATGAGGGGGAAGGAGGGAGGAAGGAAGGAAAAGGGGAGGAGGAGAATAACAAAATCCTGTTATATACATAATTAAATGGACCAAAGGGAATTTCACCTTTATATATATGTAGAAAATGCCAATAAAAATAAATAAAGGAGTGAAAGGAAGATCAGTTGATTAGAGGAGGGAGAAAAGAGGAGGGAGGAGAGAAAGGAAAGGGGAGAATGTGGATTGAAATCAAATCCCTTGAATGTATGATTTTGTCAAAATGAACCCAAATACTATGTGTAATTATAATTTTCTAATTTAAAAGCAATAGAACTCAGAATGTTTAGCTCATTCACGTTTCCATTTACTATGTCCCACTTGATCAAAGAAATTGAAGTTAATAGTGATTATTGAAAATCACAAAAGAATCAGCATAGCTAATTTTAGGATCTTTTCTTTCCAATTGTTGATTAAATTCCTAAGCCACTTGTTCATATTGTAATATTAGAGGAAGCTTTAAAAGAAAAGGCAATTTCATTTTTGATGAATTAGGGACTTGCGATGCTTTGTCTATAAATAAATCTACTTTGAAGTGGGCTAATATTCTCACTTTTCAAGTGACATCCAGTGAATGAGAAGAAAACCTATAAGAAGGGGGATAAAAAGTGAATTCTTATGATGGGCTTTAGCAAAAAACAGTGCTGGAGATCTGCTGATTTCAAATTCCATTTTGACTCTTCTTTCTTCCATTGACAAATGCCAAATCTGGAAGGAGCCACAGAGACTTAGCCAGTTCAGGATTCCTCTCTTCCAAACTGTTGTGTGTTTACAGTCCCTGCCAGAACTTCCTCAGTGTTGAGAAACTACTGCATTCTCTGCTGTTGGATAACAAATTACCTCCAAACTTCCTGCCTGAATAATTTGCTTACTCATCCTTTTCTGAGTTGGCAACTTTGGCCCAGTCTACCTGGGGCTGTTCCTCTCTGCTCCACATGGGGCTGACTGAACTCTCCATCATGTGTGCAGCAGCAGCTAAGATGGCTGTAATCTGCGTTCCTTCATCCTCCAGGAGACCAGCATAAGCTTTTGTACACAGTGGAAAAACTTCCCAGAAGCAAGGTACACACACTTTTTAGGCCTCTGCTTATTTTCAGACACTTCAGATTGTCAAGGAGTGGAATTTTGTCTCCTTGGTGGAAATCCCAGGATCCAACTCCCATAGAATGGTGGGCAGGAGCATTTAATGACTTGAATGTTTGTCTCACGGTTGATTTTGTCCCATGAAATCTGTAGGCTGGAAAGGTTGAGAACTGTTCTTCTAGATTTCCCCTTAACTCCCAGCTAACTTTTCAGGTCTCAGCCACTCCTAAGGCTCTGATCCTGTTCCTCTCAGGAGTCCCTCTGGAGATAACTTATGCCATTGTTGTAACATACATGAATTCACCATTTTGGTCCTCAGTGAAGTCTTGTGTAAATTCATCCATGTTCTCACTAACATCTGTAGCCAACATTCAATGTTCCTCACTTTTCCTATCGTTTAAGCTAATTCCCAGGTGCTGAGTCTTAGCACTTGAGTATCACTCAACTGTATGTCCACAGATCTCTTATTTTTTCTGTTGCTTAATTGGATTCTATGAATAGTAAGCATGTATGTGTGCCAGGCACTAGTCTATAATTATTACATAGATTAATCATGCAATCATCACTATAATCCTATGAGATCAATATTATAAGCTCCATTTTATACAGGAGATATCCAAGGCATAGAGGAATCAAGTAATTTGCCAAAGTTCACATAGCTGGGAAATGAAGGAGCTGGAATTTGAACCAGGCAGTTATATCAGAGTCTGACTCTGTCATTCAACCTTACTGTTTCCTTCGATGCCAGTGTTACTACCTAAACCACTCATCAACCCTCCACCCTAGTGTGTCCACAGAAGCATCCAATATCTTGGCCTCATTAAATGACTCAACTTCCTCCTGTGCAGCCTCTCAGGCTATGCATCTTCCTGTTGCAGGTGCAGTGGGAGTGCATCAACCCCAAGTATAAAGCCAAGAAGAAGAATTACAAGAACTCAGGCATTGTGATTCTCAATCAGTGCAAGGTATGTACGCAGCCCTCTCTTCCAGGAGTTTTTTTGAAGCTAGGGCCGTCTGGAAGGAAGAGTTCAGGCTATGGGGTCAGAGGGAGAGAGTGTGACAATGAAGAGATCTTTCTTAAGACAAGAAAGAAATGGGAAATACTGGGGAATGATATTGTTATATATGGTGTGCATGTACAAATATATAATAACATTACATATTTAATATTAATATTAAATACGTATTTAATATTAATATTAATCCCATCATTATGTACAACTATAATGCACCAATAAAAATAGGGAAAAAAATCAGAAATTTAATGTAATAATGGATATACAAAGAGAAATGTAATCATAGAGGCCATGGAACCAATCACAGATGCCAATGCCACTATTCCTATCCCAAAGGACAGTCCTGCACCCAAAGACAAGGGAGTCCTGGTCACTGGTTAGGCTCCTCTCTGTTCAGGAAGATACCCAAATGGGCAGCCAATATTTCTAGGACACTTACTATGTCCCTGTCACAGTGTTCAGTACTTTATATGTGCTGTCATGCTGAAAGGGACCATGTAAAAAAGACAATGGAAGATTAAAAGGCCTAGAAATTCCTCCTAAAGAAGCTCAACTTTGCTTCAAAATTCCATATGCTAATAACTAAATCTCTTAAATTACAAATGTGAATAATTCTGCTGCTAGTTTGGTACTATGTGAGAGTAACTTCAATAAAGTCTGTTTAACTTTCACCACAAGCCTTCCAAATGAAGTAATTCAAGTAGCTCAAAGTCACACAAGTGGGGGGCTGGGGTTATGGTGCAGTGGCAGCGTGCTCACCTAGCACGCGGGAGGCACTGGGTTCGATCCTCAGCACCACGTAAAAATAAAATAAAGCTATTGTGTCCACCTACAACTAAAAAATAAATATTTAAAAAAAAAAAAGTCACACAAGTTGTAAATTTAAGAATGGAGGCATTAAGCCATGCCTGCCTGACTCTACCATATGCACATTCACATACACACATACATACACACACATACACACACACACACAGAGACACACACGGGGGGGGGCAGTGCTTTTCAATTTATAATGGGATTATGTCCCAATAAACCTATAGTAAGTTGAAAATAATGTAAGTCAAAAATGCATTTAATACTTAATACACATAAACTACCAAATATAACTTAATAACACAGTACACTGTTGAATATTGGTTGTTGACCCTCATGGTCATGTGGCCAACTGCAAGCTGTGGCTCTCTGATGCTACCCAGCACTGAGAGAACACCATATTGCATATCCCTAGCCCGTGAAAATATCAAAACTCCAAGTATTTTACTGAATGCATATCACTTTTAGAACTTCATAAAGTAAGAAACATCACAAGATGAATCCATACAAATTAAAGACTGTGTATATCAGTTTACTTCTCCCAAACTGGTCTTCCCATCACAGCCAAATGCTGCAAGATCACATCCTTATATGACAAGATAGTAAAGGAAAAGGTTGATTGGTCTGCCTTATGTCACATGCCCACCCCTAGAGCCTATCACTGAAACTAATGACATCTGGAATCATGGCTTTTTCATGTTTTTTTTAAATTTTTTTTTATGCTTGATCATCTTGGGGCCTTGTGGGTCCAAGAAGGACCTCCTTCTCTCAGGGTTAGCTGATTCCTCGAAGTAGCACACCCCTGCTGTCTAACATGCCTTTGATATGCAAACTAGAGTCAATACCCTCAACCATCCTCCTACTGAACCCTCACACATCATGTCCACTCCCCCTACATTATATCACCACAGGGACAGGTTTCAGATAACTAGAGACAACCTGTAGTTCAAAGTCTGCTGAAATGATTCAAACTACACAATCCTAAAACAGATTGACTGCTTATCCTGCCTCATCCCTTCTCTCCCGTGAAAATCACAATGAAGTATTTTATCCAAACTTTCATCTCACTCCTTCCACTCCCTGACTGACCCCGATGTTGCCCATGGGGCCCTCCTATGTGCTACAACATACCTTCTATCCTGTGTCATTCATCTAATCATACCTATACAAATCAAATCTTGGGTACACTCAAAACAGCCATGTGACCATGCCTGTGCCCAGAGATGCAGGAGAAAAGATATAGATGAACCAATTCAATGGTTGTCTCTCTCCTCAAGGTGACTGTACATTATCCATTCTGATCTTCCATCTGAGAATAATTGAGTTGATACAGCACTCAGATGCCACTGCTACTCAATCACTCCCAAGTTCTTACCTCCTTGATACCTTAAGAAAGCCAAGAGCAGGCACTATCTCCAGAGACCAACACAGGATTTTGTGTCAGTCTCTGAGCAGCTCCCTCAGCATCAAATAGAATCTGAGAAGCGAAGGAAGAAAATCAGTTACTGGCTGTCCAGGTAAAAGGGTCCATTCTATAAGGTCCTTCTCTCATCGCTCTATCACTAATGTCGAGTGCATAGTGGGTGCTCCATAAGTGCTTTTGAATAAATGAGTAGATGAATATCACCAAGAGTCAAGCAGCAGAGTCTTAGAGAAGCCAAAATTAAGACGAGAAGTCAACAAAGTACATGAGAACACAGATGAGAGTAGCTGGCAGGAAGCAACGATCATGCTGATTTCCAGCATGGAAGTCAAAAGGATAAACTGTGCAGTCCAGACTTCCATAATATGAACCCCAACCCCACCATCTGCTAGCTCTGTGGTCCTAGCCTTAGTTTCCTTATCTACAAAATAGGTATAATACTAAAAATATAATGATAATAATATAATCTCCATAAGGACATTCTAAGAATTAAATGAAATAAAAGATGGTAAGTGCCTGGTACACACTAAGTACTCAATAAATGGTAGTCATTGTTGTTTATGGCAGGAAAGGGGTTTAATTAACAGGAAATTGTCAATAAAATCCTTCTCAGTTAATTGAGTCTTAAAGCCACCAATCTCGATTACCTGCATATTAAGAATATTGCCAGGACTGGGACTTAGGCACAGGGAAGGAAGACTGAAGCCAAGTATGAGATCATTATTGATTCCAAGACAGTAGTAACCTTTGAAAATATAGTTTGGATTTCACCCTAGAGGCATAAGTTGATTAAAATCATACATAAACCAAAAGAAAAGAACAGGGGATGGATATTTGCAGCCCTCACAGGCTCATCAGTATTAACCTTGCTTTCTCTCTTCTAATGGAACAAAAATCAGCTGACCCATTTGCTTCTCACAGTCTTCTCCCTGCTCTTTCCTCTGGTTTAGCAGCCTATTCCTAAAGTTTAGGCCTCCATGCTGCAGGGAAAAAGATGGTGCTGTTTTTAAGCTGGTTTCCTCTCCTCCTATGCAGATCCACAAGATGCACTCCTTCTTGGACTACATCATGGGTGGCTGTCAAATCCAGTTTACAGTAAGTTGATTGTTCATTCTTCTTTAGGGATAAAGAAAGAGGATGGTACTAGGTTTAGAGTCATTAAGATACAAGTCTATTAAACCCAGAGTCAGCTTTGTTCGAGTCTCCCTGTTGATGCAGTGTATGGAATCATGTTTTACAAACAAGTTCATGTTCCTGTTTTCTCCAGTGCATATGGTTCTCAGCATTATAGCAGGATTCTTGCCATGCAAACTCAGGTGGTTTGAGAAAACCTCCTAAAGCTTTTCATTCCCTCAGTGACCATATGAGGAATGAAGTAGTATGTAGGTTGCCAGATTTTGATGCTTGGGGAGAAGGATGGGTAGGAAATGAGTCATGCTAGTAGGTTTCACTGAGCTAAAACAGATGCCTTAGTTATGCTCAAGTGGCCAGAACATAAGTACCACTGTCATACCTGAGGGTTAGCACCAAAGTTTTATCAGTCAATAAAAAAGTGAATTCCAAATATTGGGGAACCAGGATGGAATCAGACTGAGAAATAGAATGGATGTCTAGTCTTAGTAGGTGGGTTGATGATCATCCCTATGTAACCTGTGAGTTCATGGGATTTACAGACTCCTGATGTGTATGGGTAGGTGGGTGGGGTCTTTTTAAAGTTCCCAGGAAGGTCAAGGTTGTGAGACCATCTGCACAGGAACAACTGGCTTTCATTCACTTCATATTTAAAATCTTCCTAGGCTGGGGCAGATGTAACCTCCCGAAAGAAAAATACTCAGAACCTGATGGCAAAATACAGATGTGCCAAAACCCATGGGAAAGCAACACAAATATGAATAAGAAAAATACGATTTGTACAGTGTTTGTTTCTCAACTTACAGGAAAGTCAACTTAGTTTGTTTCTCAACTTATAGGGAACTGAGCCCTCTTTAGTTCCCTATCCTGCCTCCAACATGTGAGGAAGGTATGGAAAATGGGTTTAAATTTTTTGTACAGGTTTGGGCCCAAGAGAGTCGACAAAACCAATATATTCCTGGGACCAGAGATAGTGGTGCTCAAAGGACTAAAAGAGGGAATCACAAAGGGTGAGACAAATGGTCATTTGATAGACCAGCTTCTTCCTAGTTAGATGCTTATCTGTTCCACTCAGAAAAAATCTACGCATGACCTGCCTAAACTCAGGACACAGTTCACTTCCTCTTCAATATTTTCGTGTGTGTATGTGTGTGGTGCAGGGGATTGAACCCAGGGCCTTGGGCATGCGAGGCAAGCTCTCTACCAACTGAGCTATATCCCCTGCCCCTCACTTACTCTTGAAGACTTTAAAGGAGCTAATTATTTGGTAACTCATCTAAAGCCTAAGATTCTCTAATGATCTAGAGGTCCATCCCTCCTGCATGCACACTAGCACATATGGAAGATAGCAAACATGTTCACTGTGGACACACACAACTAACACATCTGTTCAGTAGGTTCACTGCAGTGCCAGGTCTATACAAATGGAAGTAGGGAAGAAAGCAAAGTCATAAAGGACAACTACTGGAAATAGTTTCCCAAGATATTAGGCAAAGGAACTATTTCAGAAAACTATTTATAGGTTTTCAAGAAAAAGCTCTATTGATTTCAGTTTGTTTTAGATTCTATAGCTCCTGTGCTCTTGAAGAATGTTTTATTCAAACTTCAAGGGCATTATTTGCCTTTGGAATTGTGCTGCAAAGAGTCAGAGAAAAAATTGTGTCCCCAAAACCCAAAAGTGTAATCCCAAAGCGTTCCCAGCTCCATACCCTGAGTCTTGGATATCCCTGTGGCCTGCCTGACACAGGAATGTTGCCCTTCCTTCTTTTTCTCTTTCCTTTCTCACTTTGCTGACTGTCATCAAATAGGAAGGTACCACCTCAGTGTTTGCCACCAACAGGACCCCAGTCCTGGATTCTCATTCCTTCTAGTGCCAACTGAGGGAACCCTGGGGCATTTGAGTGGAGACAGCATTATGCACCCAGGAATGAAAAGACGAGAATAACATGCAGATAAATGCTGAGGAAAAGGGGACAAGTCATCAATAGTTCCTGCTATAAAACTCTTCCCCCTGTAGCCTTGCAGGCTGGAGACTCAAAAGAGGATTTCTAGGTATTCTATTTTCTAGGTATTCTATTTCTAGGTATTCTATTTTTTCTAGGTATTCTATTTCTATTCTGTTTTCTATCAAAGAAAACATACTAGTCACCTCAATGTCATTTTCTTCCGAAATTAATCCACTTTCTCATAATAAATCTTTCTGCTCAAGCAGTACAATCTAATTTACATTATAAATTATAATGCAAACAGTGAAAATTAACATATTTAATTTGGTCTAGAAGTGTTTGTTTTCTTCCCAGCAATTCTACTGAAGCCATGTGGCAACATGAAAAGGAAATAGCAGACAAGAAATGAGAAGAGGGCTTCCGAGCATGGAGAAGGGATAAGGGGGAGAGAGAAGTGTTTTGTTGCAGTAATTTTGGGGGCCGGGGAGGTACAGGGGAGTGAACCCAGAGTGGCGCTTTACCACTGAGCTACATCTCCAGCCCTTTTTATTTATTTATTTATTTATTTAGTTAGTTAGTTAGTTAGTTAGTTAGCTATTTCTAGACAGGTCCCATTAAGTTGCTAAGGCTAGCCTGGAACTTTCAATCCTCCTGCCTCAGTCTCCCAAGTTGCTAGGATTGTAGGCATATGCCACCACTCTGGGCCCTCTGAGCCTTCTTGAGCCAAAAAATCCCCACTGGCACATGATATGATCCATGGCTCCTGAGCAAACCCAATAGCTGTAGCCAAGACAAACCTTCTGTCACCCTGGAGAAAGACCTTCAGGAGCCAGAGGTAACAGGTGGTTCTGAATGTTCTGCATTTGCACCTTGGGAGCTATTTCTCCTTCTCCTCCACCTCTGCTCTCTGTGCCCCAGGAGGCTGACCTCTGCATACACTATCCAGGCTCTCCTGCTCTCAGCCTTTGGTTGGGTTTGACAAGCAAGAGCCACTAATCAGAGATCAAATAGGAGAGACAACTGGGAATGGTCAGCCTTTGTTCCTCTCCAGAAGGCAACAGTTCCCACCAGGTTCCCTGTCCTGCCGATAGTTCTTGTAATCTCTGAGTTCTCATCACTGCTCCTTCCTACCCTTTCTGGTTGGTTTTGCCTTAATCATCTTTTGAGTGAGTTGTTTGCTTCCTGTAGAGACTCTGGCTAGTACACATGACATGCAGGAGCTTAAAGAAAGACCTTTATCTCCCATAGACGTTGGTGCTTCTGCTTCAATTTAAGAGTATTAAGGATTGGGATTGTGGCTCAGTGGTAGAGCGCTTGCCTCACATGCATGAGGCACTGGGTTCCATCCTCAGCACCACATATAAATAAATAAATTAAAGATATTTTGTCCATCTACAACTAAAATAAATGGTTTTTAAAAAAGAGAGTATTAAAACCGGGCGCAGTGGCACACGCCTGTGATCCTAGCGACTTCGGAGGCTAAGGCAGGAGGATCGCAAGTTCAAAGCCAGCCTCAGCAATTTAGCCAGGACCTGAGCAACTCAGTGAGACCCTGCCTCTAATAAAATATAAAAAGATGCTAGGGATTTGGTTCAGTGGCTAAGCACCCCTGGTTTCAGTCCCTGGTACAAAAACAAAAAGAATATTAAAGATGAGATGAAATATCCTTGTCTTTAGACGCAAGGCTGCTCAGAATATTTTTGGTGAATTGTAATAAATCAAACCTTAAACTTTCAAGGGAAAGTAAATTGTATGGAAAGAAACAAATTGGATGGATGAATATGATACTGGGCTTTTTTTTAAAAAAAAGCATCTTCATGAACCTAAGTATTTATGCACATGTATTCCAGTGACAAGTACCACAACCTTACTTGGGTTAATATGAATAAACAGGATATATTTAAGAGAATGTTGGGAAGCATTTTGGGCTCAGAACTTGAGGAGATTTGAATTTGAGGATCATTTGGTAGATAATGCAATGTCCAAAAAGATCATGAACATGGCATTGAAGTCATCCACAAATGCTTTAGAGAAGTAATCAGGGAGTGTTTGATAAAAAGTATTGATGATGGTCAAGGGAGTATGAAAGATGAAGCAAGAGGAGACTCAAGCCCATCACAACAGGCCTGGTACAGATTAGGGGGAAAGGCAGAACTGGTGTGGCACCAATAGGAAGAGGTATTGTGGAGAGAGACAATGAGCCAGGGTCTATGATACAATGAGGAGAATGAAAGCAGAGGAATATGATGAGTCCAGGATGAAGCAAAGATTGATTTGCCTTACTGGCAGAACATGGCCATCTTGTTCATGTGAATATCCAAGTTAAGAGGAGCTAAAGGATGAATTTGGTTTTGGACACTTTGGAAGTCCTTTCAGGTATCCCACTGCAGATGGTACTTATAAATATGAACCTAGGTTTCAGGAAAGAAGTGGAGCTACACATACATGAGGCTGGATGAAATAGCCAAGGAGAAGAATGCAGAAAGACTCAATGGGACTCGATGACAGGAAATTATAAAGGACCTTGATCTGATGGCGGTGGTGGGGAGCAGTAAGAGAAGAGAAGCCAGTGGAGCAGGTCTAGGGGTCTCCAGGAACTCCAGTGCCCAGGAGGAAAAAGTTACAAGATCAAGGGCAACAATCTCATTGTGCTAAAGAGGAGACAGAGGGTGGAGAATAACAAGCCATGGCTGAGTTATATGGTGAGAAGGTACATGGCATCTAAAGATCAAAAGAACAATTTCAGCAGAATGAGATAGGTGAGACCCTGGAGTTAGGAAGTAAACAGAAGGCAAGAAAGTGGATAAAGCATGTCTAACTACTAGTACAAGAAAGTTGAAGGCAGAGGGAAGGCAAGAGGAAAAAACAGTATGGCAGTTTGAGGATTCAAAAAGAGAAGGTTTTAAGCTTGAAACGGACCTGAGCAGAGGAGAATGACAGTGAAAGGAAAGAGAGAAAAGATCCTCAAAAGAGTCCTGGTCAATGATTATTATTTTTGGCCACCTAGACACTTGAGAATCTGATATACCACCTACATCCTCTTGCTAGAAAATGCATACACCCAATTTTGCACACAATTTTGGGAGGTCAAGGGCACCCCTGAGGATAATCTTCCTACATCATGTGAATCCTTGAGTCATAAGAACTCTAGAGCAATATCACATCTCAGTCTTGGAAGAGGTGAGTCAGGTGAAATGGAGACTACAGGGAAAGAGATTTGGTTTGGCACGTGGCACCACAGCTAAAAATAAAGCCAGATACTAGAATTTCACACACAAGATGCAAAATTATAGACAGTGTGAAAGGAAGAGACAGACACCATAAGGTATTTGGGAAGAAAATGGTAGAAGAATTAAAGGTTTCTTTTGAAAGATTTTGCTTTTGCAGATGCACAATAATGTTTATTCTAACACAAATTTTTCACAGAGACAAGCTGTAAGCAACTTAAATGTCCAACAATAAGATAATAGCTGTGCAAATTACAGTACGGTTGTGCTTTCTTTAAATAGACTATGATAAAGCCATTTTTAATTATAATTACAAGGATTAAGTAATAACATGAGGCAATGGTTATGATATAGTGTTAAGTGAAAAAATAAAATATAAAGAAGAGCTATTCTGTGATTACAACTATGTAATATTGTATACACTATGGTACATGTACTAAAATTTGGACATACTATAGTGCATATATAGTACATATACTAAAATTTGAATATGTCTCCAAAAAAGCCTGTGTTAGAAACATAATTCCCAAAGCAACAGTGTTGATAGTGGAGTCAAGTGGGAGGTGTTCAGGTCCTGCAGGCTCAGCTCTCTTGAAGGCATAAATACTGGTTATAAAAGAACCTGAGTCTTAGAGATTAGTCTGTTGCTAGCTCTCTCCCTCTCTTGCTCTTCTATCCTTTGCCAGATGCCAGCACTGTGCTCCTAGACAGTCCAGCTTCTAGATCCATGAGCCAAATAAATCTCTGTTAATTTCAAATTACCCAGTCCCTGTGATTCTGTTATAGCAGCACAAAATCAATGAAGACAGTATGTGTGAAATAGCTAGAAAAGAAAAAAAGAAAAATTACTTACCAGGCTAATAGAAACCTGAATGGTAATTTTTTTTCTTACTTGTGGATGACATTTGTCTCATTTATAATTTTTAAAAATTAAAAAATGATATTCTTTCCCTAATGTCTGTCTTCATTTACTAATATATTATGATGTAATAGAATAAGCTAAATATGGCTTCTCTTATCTGATCTTCAAGCCTAAAAGTCAGATTACATATTAAAGTTTCCCTTGGGAAATTTTTTTTAACCCTAACATAGTTAGAGCATCTTATGTCCACACCATGCCCTAGTTTGGGTTTTTACATTTTTCTCATATATCCCAGGTTAACCACTGATGGACTCTCAGAAATACAAGTGAGCCCTGCTTCCTGAGCCTGTAGGCAAAGTTAGGACACAATGAGCTGAAGAGGCAAATGTTTTGCCATTTCCAGGAAATGAACCCAATGAACTCACAGGTCTTTCCCTATTTATTTTCCAGTCTCCTTATAAAGTTTTGTGAAAATAGAAAGGAATAAAAATTTAGCCTATCATTTAATAAATGGCCTGTTATGATTACAATATGAGATGTTCAGTGGTAAATTCAATGGTACAATGATTGAATTATGAGAGGTATGCTCTTATTAGTCCATCTTAGTTTGAATGGACTGACTAGGTAGTAATTGTAGTCAGGTGGGATGTGACGGAAGGAGGTGAGTCACTGGGGAATTATTTTGGAAGGATTCATTTTCCCTTTGGCTCCTCCTCCTTCCTTTCTCTGCTTCCTACCCACTATGAGATAAGCAGCTTTCCTCCACCATGCCCCTCTGCCATGGTGTTCTGCCCCACCTTGGGCCCAGAGCAATGGAACCAGCTGACCGTGAACTGAACCTCTGATTCCATGAGCCCAAAATAAACATTTTTTCTTCTAGGTTGGTCTTGGGTATTCTGGTGACAACAAGGTAACACATGGCCCAAAGTAAACAATATCTCCACCTACAAGGCTCTTTGTGTGAATCCAAGTTGTGTACAAACTTGTTTTAAAAAGATAACCCAGAATATGATATCATAAAAGTTGACTGAGATTTAGCAACTAACCAGAGGTGGCTTCACAGTGGCTGCCCTCCTGAAACATGAACAGATTCCCAAATGGCCCATTAGTCACATGAAGGCAAAGAATCTGAGGAGCAGGATTTTGAAGGATGCTCATCAGTCCTTCCAGGCATTTCCCAGGAACAGCTCCATGCCCTGAGGACTTGGTGGCATGAAGGGAGCATTCTGCCTTCTTTACAAGGTTTTGCAAAGCTGTTCCACAGCTTTGCTTAATAATGAGAGTGGCCTCCTGGGCAGAAGGAAAAAGCAATGGGCGCCTGTTCCTGGGCTTCCCACTGAGAAGATTGGAGCACATACGAGAACCACAGGTTTTCATAAATGCTTCATATCACAAAATGAAAATGTGGTGGTTCTGCAGGCTCTCCAGCACTCTGGAGTCTAAGCGTCTGTAGCCACCTCCACAAACTGGCATTTTTCAGTCATTTTCTTGCTTTTTATTTCTCAACTTAATCCCACCGTTCACTGCCTCCCTGTTGCTTTCTAAAATAAATCTAACCTTTCACTCTGTTCTCTTTCCACTAATGCTAACTTTAAAGAGCACAGAGAATTCCTGGTAGAAGGCCACCTCCTGAAGATAGATATTTTACCTCCAGCTTCATGAAGAAGATTTTAGAAACTATCACTTGCCAGAAAAAGAAAATCTTGTAGCTGCCATGTACTTAAAACTGTTCATTTTTATTTAGGCACTTGAGAAAATATTTTTTAATGAGCCATGGAAACTACAGAAAGGGATAGAACATCATTGTTTTATTTGCTTTGTCATCAGTTAATTTTTAAAGTTTATACCTCCCCCAGACCTATTTCAGAATCTCCGGAGCTGGAACAGACTCTCCAATTGTTGCAGACACAGGGGCCATTCCCATGGGAAAAGCAGAAACTCCAGAGGGCTGCCTGCAGGGGGAGAGGAAACTTCCAGCAACCACATCTGGAAGTCTATATAGCACCACCAAGAACAGGCAATCTTCTAACTCTGGTTTCCCATTTGTCCATTTTCCTCAAATGGTATCGTCCTCCTATATGTCCCCCAGAATCTGCCTGTCCTTTTTCCCTAAATGATATCCAACTCCACATTAAATATTTCATCAAATCCTTCTCATTTCTACCCTTGTCTTCAATCAAAACTCCCATCTCAACATCGTCTCTGACCCACCCTAGCATGTTAGAAAACTAAGAGCTTATTCCAAGTCTGAGGATGAAGAATTGATAGAAATGAAATGACATAGCGGGGCCAGGAGGGGCAGGAGGAGGCAAGAGACGGGTACAAAATTCAAAGAGTCCTTCAGTTTCAGGATTTATGCTAGTGCAGGGTCAGCTGACAATGAGTGCCTCCTTGGGTTTTACATCCTAGCCACCTCTTTCGATTTAGCCTGGTCTTAGCTCTAAAATATGTTGTTAAAATTATTTTAAAACATACTGTTGCCAGAAATCTAGGTATGCTCATGAAAACCTGACACACATTTCTCTGGATATTGTAACATAACCAACTGATACACCTGGTCTCAGATGGCCAGCACCAGGTGGCTGCATGATTGGAGGATCTTGCCTATGCCTAGGGAGAATAAGGAACAATTATATTTCTTTAGTTGCCATTTTTCCATATGGATTTTTCCCCCTCTGGTCTGCATAACCTGATTTCATTCTCTAATTCTCTATCAAGACACCAGCCCTGGGGCTGGGGTTGTAGCTCAATTGTAGAGCATTTACCTAGTATGTGTGAGGCACTGGGTTTGATTCTCAGCACTGTGTATTAAAAATAAAGGTCCACTGACAACTAAAAAATATTTTTTAAAAAAGACTCCAGCCCGTCTGTCATCATATAATATCTTTGACACTTCAGGAGTCTCAAGCAGGTCATCAACACACGAGGCCAATTGTCAGCTTCAGTATCAAGAAACAAAGACAGAAAGGACTTAAAAATCAGCATACTATAGTAGCACAGCCACATCAAAGTTTACAGCAGATCAATTCACAATAGCTAAGCCATGGAATCAACCTAGGTGCCCTTCAGCAGATGAATCGTTAAAATGTGGTATACATACTGTTAGGTTGGGTCAGGGTCCAGGATGTCCAATTAGGGGGACTGGTCAGCAGCTGCAGGAGTGGCCAGCCAGACGCTGAGGCCACCAGTAGACACGCCTCCTGTCAATCAGCGGGTTTTCCTGACCTATCCAGGAAGGACTCTGGCCTTCTCTTCCTGCCCCCAAGCCCTCCCCTTCCTGACCGGGCTTTCTTGAAATTCTTTGTGCACCGGAACCCCAGCGCCATTCTCCCAGACACACTCTGGTGGACGGGAAGATTTGGCCCAAGAGCGTGTATTTTCCATAAATCCTTGCCGAGCAGCTTTAATTCATCTCCTTCTGGTCGTCTGGTCTTTACATATACAATGGCATATTACTTAGCCATAAAGAAGAATGAAATTATGGCATTTGCCAGTAAATGGATGAAACTGGAGAATATCATGTAAAGTGAAATAAGTCAATCTCAAAGAACCAAAGGCCAAATGTTCTCTCTGATATGTGGATGCTAACACACAATAAGGGATTGGGGAGGGAAGAACAGAAGTTCATTGGATTAGATAAAGGGGAATGAAGGAAAGGGAGGGAAGATGTGAACAGGAGACAGTAGAATGAATTGGATGTAACTTCTCTGTGTTCATATATGCATACACGACCAGCATAACTCCACATTGTGTACAACCAGAAGAATGGGAAGTTATACTCCATGTATGTATGTATGTCAAAATACATTCTACTGTCAATGGATTTTTAAAAATCAATTTAAAAAAAAGAAAGAAAGAAACACAAATAGGATGACTTCAGAGGTAAGGAGTGTAGTGACCCATGGTTAAATGCATCAGGAGTGAGGTGAGCCACAAGGCATTCGTTATTAAAAGTGAAGTCTCAGGGCTGGGGTGTGGCTTAGTGGCATAGTGCTTACCTAGCACATGTGAAGCCCTGGGTTCCATTCCCAGCACCGTAAAAAATTAAAGTAGTAATGAAGTATCAACATTTGTCAGTGATTTGCTTTTTCTGATAAATCAGAATAGAATCAAGATAGCATCCATACAACTTCTTCATATTCTCTGGAATTTCTCAAAGCTTTAAAATGCTTTCCTCAGTAGGAAAGAAAGAGGTGGCTTTACACCTGGCCTTCCCAACTGCTTTCACTGTTTTTTAATGGCTTTTATGGGTGCATTATAATTATGTGTAATAATAGGGTTCATTGTGCCATATCCATACAGGCACATAACATAATTTGACCCATTCTCCAGTACCTCTCTCCCCCACTTCCAGTCCTCCCTTCCCTTGTCCTCTTCCTCTACTCTACTGGTCTCCCTTCTATTTTTTAATTAAGCATTATAATTATACATAAAAGTAGATTTGTTCCAGTATATACATACGTGCACATAGGATAATTCGGTTAATTTCATCCCCCAGAAACTCCCGTTTCCCTCCCCTCCTCCCTCCACCTGGATCTCCTTCCTCTGCTCTACCAGTTTCCCTTCCATTTTCTAAACATGCGTTCCTTTACCTTCTAAACTTTACGTACACATGTGCAAGGTGCACTCCTACACGTGTCTTCTCAAGAGTAAAAGTGGGAAAACAGTGATTCTGAGTTGAACTCAGTGTTCTGGAGACCCCCAGAGCATGATTGCTTCCAATGCCATCTCTCAAACATTTCTCAAGTGTTCCTCTTAGAGACATTTTCCTGGAATTATCTACATGTATTTTGACCTCTGTCTGGTCAGTGCCTCATGGTGGATCCTTTGTAACTCCTCCTTATGCACAAAATACATGTAGATTCCTGTCAATTGCTAGCATTTCATCACAGTCCTTAATTAAAGGAGTCTTTATCTACAGTGTTCCTTTACTTTTTCTTCCTGTAGTTTGGCTCTTACCACAAATATGAAAACCATCTCAGAAGACACTGCATTTTATTGGCGGTTTGGGTCACCTCTAGTCATGCTCTGTACATGTTCCCACGATTGTGTGCGTATTGATTATCCTTTCTCTACATTTTGCAACTGTCGTAGTCATCAAGAATTATTTGTTCAGTCATTCTTCCCTAGATCAGCCTCCCAGTTGGTCTCCCTACCTTCAGGCCAAACACTACCTCTTGTCATGGGAATATTTCTGGTGTGTCGGTCTCAGATTTACAGGTTCTTTGGGTGTATGATGGTATAATAGTAAAACATAGTTTTTGGAGCCATAAAGATTTGGGTTTAAACCCAGATCCACCCCCTATTATCTGTGTAAACTTCCCTTTCGAGCATTGGTGTTATCAACAAAAAGGAATAGCAATCTCTACCTCACAGAATTTTTGTAAAAATGAAATAACATAATGTTGTAAAGCAAGTGCCTGGCACCGAAAAGGGTTTTAACAAAAGTTACTCCTCTCTTCTTCCTCTGTTAGCCATCTCAGGGTGGAACTGCATGGTTTTTTTACATGACACTTTTCACCCCGTTAGTTCTCGCATTTTATCAGTGGGCATCCCTTGTTGAAAATACCTGGATATTCTGAAAGCAGAGTTTGAATCATACCAAGTTAATTTTCAACATAGTCCTAGAGAGGGGTGAGGAAGAAAAGGAAAATTAAATTAGGGATGAAAACATAACTTTACAAAAGAAAGAAAAAGAGGTTGTAAATGAGTTACTATTAGCCTATTGCTTTTCTTTTCTAGTCATTTTGATTTAATTGTAGGGTCACCATATCCAACATGAGCAATAGTTTTTTCCTTCAAAATTTTTTTTTTTTTACTATAGTGGTGATATTTTTTTTCCAAATTCTAATTTTTTTTTCTTTATACAGGATAACATTTCATTTCTCTGGTTGTAAGTTATATAGAATCACAATATACATGCAGTCATACATAAAGTCAGGGCTATGATGACCATCATATTCCACCACATTTACTTTCCCCATGCCCCCTCCCCCCTTGTACTCCTGTGAACAGAGTTCCTCCATTGTTCCCATGACCTTCCCCACATTATGGATCAGCATCCGCTTATCAACAAGTACATTCAACATTTGGTTTTCTGAGATTGGCTTACTTCACTTAGCATGATATTCTCCAACTCCATCCATTTACCTGCAAATGCCATAATTTTATTCTCTCTTATTGCTGAGTAATATTCCATTGTGTATATATACCACAGTCATCTATCGAAGGGCATCTAGGTTGGTTCCACAGTTTAGCTATTGTGAATTGAGCTGCTATACACATTAAAGTGGCTGCAGCACTGTAGTACACTATTTTTAAGTCTTCTGGGTATAGACCAAGGAGAGGGATAGCAGGCTCAAATGGTGGTTCCATTCCAAGGTTTCTAAGGAATCTCCATACTGCTTTCCAGATTGGTTGCACCAATTTTCAGTTCCACCAGCAATGTATGAGCATGCCTTTTCCCCCACAATCTCACCAACACTTATTGTTGTTTGTATTCTTGATAATTGCCATTCTGACTGGCATGAGATGAAATCTTAGGGTAGTTTTGATTTGCATTTCTCTGATTGCTAGAGATGTTGAACATTTTTTCATATGTCTGTTGATGGATTGTATATCTTCATCTGTGAAGTTTGTGTTCAGCTCTTTGGCCCATTTATTGATTGGGTTGTTAGTTTTTTTGGTGTTAAGTTTTTTGAGTTCTTTATATATCCTGGAGATTAATGCTGTATTGGATGTCTGTGTGGCAAAGATTTGTTCCCAGAATGTTGACTCTCTGTTCACTTCATTGATTGTTTCTTTTGCTGAGAAGAAGCTTTTTAGTTTGAATCCATCCCATTTGTTGATTCTTGATTTTACTTCTTGTGCTATAGGAGTCTTGTTAAGGAAGTATGGTCCTAATCTGACATGATAAAGATTTGGGCCTATTTTTTCTTCTATTAGGTGTTGGGTCTCTGGTCTGATTCCCAGGTTCTTGATCCACTTTGAGTAGAATTTTGTGCATGGTGAGAGATAGGGGTTTTGTTTCATTTTGCTGCATATGGATTTCCAGTTTTCCCAGCACCATATGTTGAAGAGGTTATCTTTTCTCCAGTGTACGTGTTTGGCTCCTTTATCTAGTATAAGGTAACTGAATGTAAGTGGGTTCATCTCTGTGTCTTCTATTCTATACCATTGGTCTACATGTCTATTTTGATGCCATTACCATGCCGTTTTTGTTACTATAGCTTTGTAGTATAATCTAAAGTCAGGTATTGTGATGCCTCCTGCTTCACTCTTCTTGCTAAGGATTGCTTTGGCTATTCTGGGTTTCTTATTCTTCCAAAAGAATTTCATGATTGCCCTTTCTATTTCTATAAAGAATGACATTGGGATTTTAATTGGGATTGCATTGAATCTATATAACGCTTTGGGTAGTATGGGCATTTTAACAATATTGATTCTGCCTATCCAGGAGCATGGGAGATTATTCCATCTTCTAAGATCTTCTTCAATTTCTTTCTTCAGTGTCTTGTAGTTTGCATTGTAGAGGTCTTTCACTCTTTTGTTAAATTGATTCCCAAGTTTTTTTTTTTTTTTTTTTTTTTGAGGCTATTGTGAATGGGATAGTTTTCCTAATTTCTCTTTCAGAGGGTTTATCACTGATGTATGGAAATGCAATTGACTTGTGGGTGTCGATTTTATATCCTGCTACTTTGCTGAAATCATTTATTAATTCTAAAAGTTTTCTGGTCGAATTTTTTGGGTCCTCTAAGTATAGAATCATGTCGTCGGCAAATAATGATAATTTGAGTTCTTCTTTTCCTACTCGGATCCCTTTAATTTCTTTCATCTGTCTAATTGCTCTGGCTAATGTTTCAAGGACTATGTTGAATAGCAGCAGTGAGAGAGGGCATCCCTGTCTAGTTCCCATTCTCAGAGGGAATGATTCCAATTTTTCTTCATTTAGGATGATGTGGGCCTTGGATTTAGCATAGATAGCTTTTACAAAGTTGAGGAATGTTCCTATTATCCCAAGTTTTTCTAGTGTTTTGAGCATAAAAGGGTGTTGTATTTTGTCAAATGCCTTCTCTGCATCAATTGACAAAATCAAATGATTCTTATCCTTAAGTCTATTGATGTGATGTATTACATTAATTGATTTCTGTATGTTAAACCAACCTTGCATCCCTGGGATGAACCCCACTTGATCATGGTGCACTATTTTTTTGATATGTTTTTGTATGCCATTTGCCAGAATTTTATTGAGAATTTTTGCATCTATGTTCATCAGGGATATTGGTCTGAAGTTTTCTTTCTTTGATGTGTCTCTGTCTGGTTTTGGAATCAGGGTGATACTTGCCTCATAGAATGAGTTTGGAAGGGTTCCTTCCTTTTCTATTTCATGAAATAGTTTGAGGAGTATTGGTATTAGTTCTTCTTTGAAGGTCTTGTAGAACTCAGCTGAGAATCCACCTGGACCTGGGCTTTTCTTGGTTGGCAGGCTCTTGATGGCGTCTTCTATTTCCTTGCTTGAAATTGACCTGTTTAAGTTGTGTATGTCCTCTTGGTTCAGTTTGAGTAGGTCATATGTCTCTATAAACTTGTCGGTGTCTTCAGGGTTTTCTATTTTACTGAAGTATAAATGTTTAAAATAGTTTCTAATTATCCTCTGTATTTCAGTAGTGTCTGTCATGATATTTCCTTTTTCATCACGAATTTTAGTAATTTGGGTTTTCTCCCTCCTTCTTTTCATTAGGGTGGCTAAGGGTTTATCAATTTTGTTTATTTTTTCAAAGAACCAGCTTTTTGTCTTATCAATTTTTGGAATTGTTTCTTTTGTTTCAATTTCATTGATGTCAGCCCTGATTTTGATTATTTCCTGTCTTCTACTTCTTTGGGTGTTAATTTGTTCTTCCTTTTCTAAGGCATTGAGACGAAGAGTCAATTCATTTATTTGTTGACTTTTACTTCTTCTAATGAATGAGTTTAGTGCTATGAACTTTCCTCTTAGCACTGCCTTCATGGCATCCCAAAGATTTTGATATGTTGTATCAGAGTTTTCATTTGCCTATAGAATTTTTTTATCTCTTTCCTGATGTCTTCTGTTATCCATGCATCACTCAATAGCATATTATTAAGTTTCCAGGTGATGGAGTAGTTTCTGTTTTTTAATCTGTCATTGATTTGTAATTTTATTCCATTGTGGTCATATAGGATGCAGGGTAGAATCTCTATTTTTTTGTATTTGCTAAGACTGGCTTTGTGACATAACATATGAACTCTTTTGGAAAAGGATCCATGTGCTGCTGAGTAAAAAGTGTATTCGCTCATTGATGGATGGAACACTCTATATGTCTGTTAAGTCTAAATTATTGATAGTTTCATTGTGATCTATGGTTTCTTTATTTTTTGTTTGGAAGATCTATCCAATGGTGAGAGAGCTGTGTTAAAGTCTTCGAGTATTATAGTGTTGTGGTCTATTTGATTCTTGTATTTGAGAAGGATTTGTTTGACATACGTAGAAGCCCCATTATTTGAGGCATAGATATTTATGATTGTTATGTCTTGTTGAGGTATGATTCCCTTAAGAAGTATGAAATGACCTTCTTTATCTCTTTTCACCATCTTTGGTTTGAAGTCCACTTTATTTGATATGAGGATGGAAACTCCTGCTTGTTTGCGGGGTCCATGTGAGTGATATGTTTTTTCCCAGCCTTTCACATTCAGTCTGTGGATGTCTTTTCCTGTGAGATGAGTCTCTTGAAGACAGCATATTGTTGGGTCTTTTTTTTTAATCCAGTCTGTCAGTCTGTGTCTTTCAATGGGTGCATGTAGGCCATTTACATTCAGCGTTATTATTGAATATGGCCACTTGTGGAAATACAACAATGGATTTGTTATGAAGACTATATTTTCAACACAGAATTTGGCTTTAAGGAATCTTACCTATGCCTCAGAGATAGACTTGTTTGGCCCAGGAAGCATAGAAGACTTTTCTTAGTGAATTGTGAAATTGGAAGACAGACATCCTGCCCTTATTCTTAATGCCTGGTGACATGGATCAAGAGTGGCTAGGCTTTCTCACCTGTATGTCAATCTTAGGATTTATTTTGGAAAAGGAGAAGAGAAAGCACTGGAGAGATATATTAAAAACTGCAGAAATGGCCTTCACCAAATTAATAGGTTTTCAAGAAGCTAATTAATTTCTTCTCTTACTTTTCTTATTGGCAGGGTATGTAATGTACTACTTTTTTCCATCTGTGGCCATCTCTCTATCATAGCTAATCACAATTCCTAGGAGATGCATTCATTTGGAACTTCACCTATTTTTTTATGTTTCTTTTCCAGGTAGCTATAGATTTCACTGCCTCAAACGGGGACCCCAGGAACAGCTGCTCCTTGCACTATATCCACCCTTACCAACCCAATGAGTACCTGAAGGCCTTGGTGGCTGTTGGGGAGATTTGCCAAGACTATGACAGGTAAGAGACTTTAGGTTAATCAGGTGACCCTTGATGGGTCTTTAGCAAAAGAATGGAAATTAAGTCTAGCAATTTTTCATGCAAAGGCTCCTGAAAGAAAAGAATAAAATCTCATCCCAAACATTTCATCTTTTCTACATCTAGAGAAACTGAGTTAGTGCCATGCTGATTTTGGTCACCAAACAAAATCCTTTCTCAGCTCTCTTCTCTTAATCGCCTTGCAAGATCACCAGATAGAGATTTGAGTGTGCATTTTATGATGTCTTAGTATGTACTCTGCTACTCAAAGTTTGTTCATGAGCTGTAGAATTTGCATCTTAACAAAATTCTTATATGATTTGTATGTACTTTGGAGTTTAAAAGCATGGGTTTATTGGGATGTTATTACATCTAATCCTTGCTCCAACCCTTTCATTATTTTTCAAAAGTCAGAAAACTACACAAGAAGATTAAGTAATTTGTGCACTGTCACATGGCCAGAGGCAAGATTCGAAGCAGTTCTAGCTCACCCCATATCTTAAGTTTAAGATGACTATATTTCACTGACTTCAAATCTATTGGTAACTTTAGCAGGGCTGTGAGTCTGCCTGGGTGCCATGTGTGGCCAATCAATATGCATGTATTTGCACATATAGATAGAAAACAAGATCTGTGGTCAGATCAGTATTATTTATTTCTTCTTGATGGTAAATCTTGACCTTTTCCATCAAAAGAATTCCCTGTAAGAAGTGATTTATATAAATTACATGAAACTGGATTTATTCTGCTGTTTCACCTCCAATAGAGGTGAGCTCAGCTGTTTAAGAAGGCTGTTTGAGGGAGAACCAATGTAAATATAAATATGTATAAATCTCAGTCAATTCCCTGATGTGATTATAAAACAAGTCTAGTTAGTAACAAGCAATGATTAATTAACCTTTTAAAGCAGGAAAATAAAAGAAGCAACTCTATCTTTCAGGTTTCAGAGAAATTATATAAGATAGCATGATTTCTGTTCTTTCAAATTTTGTAATTGGTGATAACCATATTTTAAAAACCTACTGTACACACATCCTATTGACCGGAATGTACAGAAAAACAAACTGAGGACAGGCTACGGAAATGGTCCCATCAGTCTCCTGACTGCTGCTGTGTCTGAGTTCTGCTTGGTCATCAGCAGAAACTCAAATGGGGCAGGAAAGCAGTTGAGAATTAATTCACACACCCAGTAAAATCAAAGAGCTTTAAACACATTTACCCTCCTATACATCTAGGGCAGAAAGTAATAGTCATTTTAAATTACCTTGTTGAAGTGCCACTTCTTATACTTAACCTTGAAATATTGACCATGAAGATAACTTGAGTTTCAGCTCTGATCTTCAGGCTCCAGTAAAGGTAGGATTCCTAGAGAGGTTGTATTGAATGGATATTTCTACCAAGGAGAAGAAAGTATGACAAATTGCATCTCCACTGTACCAGAAACTTCTTCAAATTTCCTCAAGATACAAAACAGTAACTGTCTCCCTTCGCACTCACACACAGACACACCAATAATCTGGTGTAATAATATGTGCTCATGTTAAAAGAGAAGAAAGGAAGGAATATGTCCAAGAGTCCTAAGTTTTAACTCTTGACATGCATATAAAAAGACAGTGTTCCTGGCTCGGTGGTGCACACCTGTAATCCCAGCTATTCAGAAGCCTGAGGCAGGAGGATTGCTTGAGTCCAGGAGTTTAAGACCAGCCTGGGAAACAAAGTAAAACCCCATTTTGAAAAAGTTGCAAGATAAGTAGGTAAAAACTTCCAATATATATGTCATACAGTAGATACTTAATAGGAAAAAAAAAAAAGACTGAATCTGCAGAGAAGACAGTACAAAAATGAATTCCAAAAAGAAAACTGATAAGTTGTCCAGAATTTAAGATGCCGAAGCTCAGAGCTCTTATGTGGTTCTGCAGCAGATTTATTGGATAATCCAGACGTTCATCTGTTATTGGGAGCGCTTATTGGAAGCTCGCTGATGAAAGCCTCCTTTTCCCAGTTTGCTCATATGTGAAATGCAGATCCTGTAGTCAAAGTGACAGGTGCATCTTTTAAAACTTTTATCCCTTTAGAACATGAACTATACAAAGCTGAGGAATATTTTGTGTTGCTTCAAAAATGCATATTTCTATAAAATTAAGATGATATCTTAGGAGTTACATGAAGAATCACCATAAATAATTTATTTAAATTTTTTTTGGTACCTAGGATTGAACTCAGGGGCACTCAACCACTGAGCCACATCCCCAGCCCTATTTTGTGTTTTATGTAGAGACAGGGTCTCACTGAGTTGCTTAGTGCCTCGCTGTTGCTGAGGCTGGCTTTGAACTCACAATTCTCTTGTCTCAGCCTCCCTAAGTGCTGGGATTACAGGCTTGCGCCACTGCGCCCGGCTTATTTAAAAATTTTAATAGGGTAAGTCTTTTCTCCAACTAGCCAAGAAAATCAACTCTGCAGCTCAGTGGAGCCTTTTTTTTTCTTTCTTTTTCCTGTTTTTTTTGTTTTTTTTTTTTTTGTATAAAGATATAAATAAGATGGCTCAACATTAAAATGGGCAAATGCTAAGAAAAAAAGGAGGATTTAAAAACTTCAACACTCTCATAAGAAAGAAAAATGTGTAATGCAAACCGCTCTCTTGAAAGCTGACAAGGTTCTGCAGTTTCTCCTTTGTGTGGGTGGATAGACAATAGACAGGCAGAGTTAGGAAATTTCAAGTCAGGGCCCCGAAATTAATTTATTCTCGCATCAAAGTCAGTGGGGTTGGTGCCTATAAAGAAACACTTGAATAAAAACTGACAGAAGGCATCGTTCCCCCTCCTGAAACAACACAGAGGTTTTTAATCCCCATGAGCCTTAGAAGTTCCTCCCCGCCTCTGACAGCTAAAGGTTTTCTTTTTGCCTTGTAAAGTCATTGATACCAGGTCATTATGAGGTGATCCATGAAGTAGAACAGCTTGAAAGACGCATAAAGCTCTTCTCGGGGTGGCCTTAAAGGGAGCCTCCCCCGAAATAGCTGGTCTGCAAGTCCAGAAGACAATCCTGCCAGCCTGTTTGATCTCTCAGCCTCTGAAACAGACACGGCTGTTCCTGTCCTCGGCCTTGCCTCCCCTTGTACAAACACCTGTGTGTGTGCACGCACACAAACACACATATGCATGCACACACACACACACTCACAGACCCACACAAAGCTCATGCCTTCCCTGCTAGTGGGGGTACTTTCCTAGTTCCTGTAAGAATCCTTATCTCTCTGTACTGTTCAAGGCCATGGTGACATCCATTCCTAGGGGCCAGCAAGGATGTGGGCATCAGGCAACCTGAAATGTCCTCTAATTAAAAGACTGGCCTACCTGCTACAAAAAGAATATAGAAATTGAATTCATTGTCTGGAAGTACAGATAGCCATTTTAAAGAACATTTTATAGGAAACCTCAGAATGGGAAGGGGATATCAAAAACTGAGGCAAGAGTTTTCCTCCATAACATGCTGGGTACTATGCAGAGACAAGGTTAAAACTGAAACCCAATCTAACAAGGATTTTCAAGAGTAGAGTGTTGGGTTAGTAACCAGAAGGTGGGGTCACATCGCAGTAGTACCTTTTCCACTCTGCCAATACCAGTCAGAGGTTCTCAGCTTTGGTTGCACATTGAAACCAATTGGAAAGCTTAAAATAACTGATGCCTATCCCAAACCCTTAATACTCTAATTTGTCTGGTGTGCATCTTGGAATCAGATTTTTTTTTTTATTCTATGGGTATCCAGGGTCTATACCCAGAGTCAAATCTGGAGAAATAGGTCGGGTGAAATGGTTAAGGCCCTTCCTTTATAGCATCTACTAAGTGCCAGGCACCTCAGATGGTGCTATATAGACAGAAAACTTAACAAAGCAGGATTTTCCCCGCAAGAGCTCATAGTCTCATGGTAAAGGCAGGTAAATAAGTCACAGCCCAACCTGGCCAAGGCAGCCTTGCCCTATGAAAGGATGGGAAATGCAGAAGGAGGGAAGGCTTAGCTTAATCCTTGCAGGAAGAAGCGCGGCCAAGGTGTGACTCCCGAGGATGGTGGTTCCTGAGTCGATCACAATTTGGCTACTTTTTGCCCCTTTTTGTTAGAACATGGATGGACTTATTTTTCTGACTCATTAGATCAGATCAGCCTCCTATAGAAAACAGAGTCAACACAAGTAATAAGATATCATGAGGTCCTAGTGACAGGTAGAACTGGGTTCAAATCCTTCCTCTGCTACCTCTCTTCTCATGAGATTTATAGTCTTTGGGTCTTGGTTTCTTTGATTGCAAATAGAAGGTGTATCTAACTTCCTTTGCAAAGCAATTATAAAGATTTGCTATGAGGTGGACAGCCAGCACAGGTTCTGCCTGTGGTAGAATAGTGGAAAGCATTATCTTTAATACCCTAAATTTATTTTTAAAAACTGAACACAAAAGGAGAAAGGATGGTAGTGGCAGTTCTAAAATTCATCTTAGAGCCATGATGCTTATTTTTTTTACTCATTTGTCCCTAAAAAGAATTTTACAAAAATGCATAACCCTCAAGCATTGTTATGGAAATGTAACATTTTTCATCATGAATGTACATACTAATGAAACATGAAAATGTTATTGTATTGTAAATATGTACTTTTAGGAATAAACTCTTTTTATTGTATATTTTATTTGTTCTTATTAGTTATACATGATAAAAATATAAACTCTTATGTGGCTCTCATGACTATCTCTTTGAAGCCAGATGCCATATCTCTTTGATATCCACCATCATCCATTTAAAAAATACTGAACAAGCCCGTCAGTTTCACTTGAGAATTTTAGTCATTTCTTCTTTTTCATCAATTTATTTTCCATTCTCTTCTCCCACAGAATTTTATCCTAGTGTATCTTAACAAATTTGATTTGAAATCCTTTCATTGATCACTGTATTGTATATTTCTGTAACAAAAATATGAAAGTTGTATAGATTTCATTTTTTAATTTAATTTTTCTATGATTAAAAGATTCAAAGTATTTAAAAATATCTTCTTGGTTGAATTTTACTACAATTTATCATTAGTGAATAATTGATCAGAATAACATACCTCTATTGGGAATTTTTTAAAAACTTACTGTAAACTGATTCTGAATGAAGAGATTTGGGGGGTTCCAGTTAGCTTGCATATCTTTGGATAAGAGTTACTTATTACTAGAATAGGAGGAATTAGTGTCAATTCTAATCCATTTTTTTTGTATTTGCCAATATATATACTAAGAAAATGTGTTCTTATAAACAATACATGGAAACAGAAAATGTTTGATCAGCAGTCTTACTCAGTTCTTTCAATTCTAAGTTATAGAACCCCCAAATCACATGTCAATCATCAAAATATATTTTTATGCTCTGTCAGCTGACACAAGCACTTCCTAAAACTTCTTAAAGCAAAAAAAATAGCAATCACCTGATTTGCAAAAAGACTTGTTTCCTAGAGAATCATGCATGTTTAGAATTGTTCCTTTATTTGATGCTACAGAGTATATATCTGAAGCTATGCACCATGGTAGTTAAGATTCAGAATAGGTAGAGAGAAATAGTAATTGTGAAAGGAAAGGTGTAAAAGGAAAACAGGTCTCTCCATCACAGGTGCTCCCAGAAGATCAATTTCAGCAGAGAATGTGTATGGAAGTAGAAGAACTGAATACCGATTTATCTTTTAAAAAAAAAAAAAAAGAAAGAAGCTATTTCTCTTATCCCCATATCCCCAGAAGGACTTCGCATTTCCATGCACCTTAGTTTTAAGATGACTATTTTAGAGAATAGTCTTTACTAAATGTCGAGGTGCACTGAAATGCATGGTGCTCTGAGTTAGTCTCCATTTCCTTGTAGATCAAGCAATTTTTATTACCCTCTTGTTTATTTCAATGCTTTCCTTAAGAGTGAGAGTGAAAATGGTGGTTCCAAATGAACTTACCATCTAGAGGTCATTTGACCGTGGTAGGAAGTTCCGGACGGCTTACTCTTACCATGGAAGAATCTGGGCTCTTTGGTTATATTTTATACTCTTTTAGTCTGACAGTAAGAAGCATTGCCTTTACCAATGTGGTAATACCTAACTTTCCACACTGGCAGTCTTTGGTGGTCATTTTCCTAGTAGTTGTTAAATGGCCCTTTTGCTTAGTGCAGAGTGGGTCCAGTCCGGAGCTCTTTGAAGTGTGGGCATGCTGATGCTTTCTTTTGTGCATTTCCTCTTGCATAAGACTCCTTTCTGCCTGGTTTTATTTTTAAACAGGAAGAATGGATGCTTAAATCTATTGTGCTTAGGCTTGAATGGTTTTTCTTTAGGATGTTTATTAGATAGCAGCCTTGTGGTGACTAACTTCAGAGGATTTATCCCTTCTGGCTCATTAATTATTCCCCTTGTAGGTGAGGCTTTTTCCCTACCTTCCTACTCTTGAAACTCAATTACATAACAGTGCATCACACTCAGCAAACTCCAAGTCCCCAAGGGTGGCTTAGAAGGTATGAAAGGAATATCATCAAGGCTGAAACACTGGGTCAGTGATTAGAAATGGATGGAGTATTAGATTTCACCCCTCCTAAACTCATCAAAGAAAATGCGGAGCCTCTCAGGTTTCTGGGTTTTGATTTCTGAGCTATCTCTGAGTTGGAAGCGCCTTCTTTCAGATGTAACTGAAAAGTTTTTCCCAGCCCTCTTGGCCCTTGTTTTGGTTGAGGAGTTGCTAAGGCAAAGTATTTCAATATTTTCAAGGACCAGAAGTATATTTTCTCAGAGCTGTGGATAATCCTTTTTATAAGCTGTTGTGAATCTCTGTTTATCAGTGTTAATGCTTTGTCTAATGTATGCTAGATAAAATGCACTGTGAAGTCTGGATGGATACAACAATGAGATAAAGGGGCAGCTGGTGGTTTTCTCAAGAAGTTAGTCTTTGATCTCAAATAATTCTGGTGTCCTTATATCTCTAACCCAAAATTTGTCAAGTTGGAGGTGTTTGGTAACATTTTGTCAAATCCATCATCGGTTACTAAAGACTTCCAAATCAGTTAGGTGGTGATGGGGTTGGTTACAGAAAGCTTACAGAAGCTATTCAGGAGTGAGCCCTATTATAATTTTTTTTTTCTCTTCAACTAAGTCTACCAAGAACTAAGATGTAGGAATTACTTTAAGAACAAATCTCGGGCATGTTTTTAATGGGAGAAATCAAAGGTCAAAAGCATAAGCCCGAAGTGCTTTCTGTCAGGATCAACATTCCAGAGCCCATTGCAATACCTACCTGATAGCAAATTGACTAGTAAGGGGACCTGGTTACTGCAATTCCAGTAGGAAATCAGGTTTAATACTATATATACTATACATACCATTACAATGGTATAAGAGAAGAGGCATGGGCTTTGGACTCACACAGTACTCCCTGTAATCACTACAGGCCACACTCAGCTTTCTGGAGATTCCATTTATTTACCTATAAAAATGGGAATAATAATTAAGTGTAACTTCCAAGGTTGTGTGAGAATTAGATAAGTATGTAGATATCTTAGGATAATGCAGACATGTATGTGTCAATTAAGGTTAATTCTTCTCTTCATCATTCTCTTACATATACTACAGTAAGAGTCAGAGTTAAGAAACAATACACACAAACGAATAAGTTGGAAGAGAAATTCCAGTGTGCATAAGAGAAACCAAATCCAAGGACATATATGTGATTCTTATGAATTTTCATAAGAATTCTCCCTTCTTTAGATATCTGTATCTTAATGATTTAAATTAATGTCATTGACCACTTTTGTAGTAGGTAGGATGATAAAGGCAGGGCAGAGGACAGTTAGGGACAGAGGGCAGTGGAGATGTAAAGACACTAATACAAAAGGAAGCATCCTTTTGAACTCAGGAAATAAGAAAAGACACATAAATAATTTATCACTGCTTGCATGTGATAAGGTGTTGAGTGAATCCTATAGATGAAACAGTGCTCTGTCAAGCAACAAGATTGACTAGCTTCCCATTGCTTTTTAATATCCCCTTGGATTCAGGCCCATCTGTATTTAAACACTGGCTTTAATTAGCAGTATGATCTTGGGCAAGTCACATTACCTTTCAAGGTGTTTGTCCCTATGCAAAATGAAAATAATAACTTCTCACTTAAAAATTTTAAGATAATACACATATTTATATATATTCCCATATACATATTCCTATATATATAAATTTTAAGAGACTACATATATATATAATTTATATATACATATATATCATATATATGTGTGTTTATATATATATGTGTATATATATGTATATATACATATATATATATGTATAAATTCCTAATACAGTCAACTGTGGAAGTTACCTAATCCATGATCACTTTCCAAAGGAAACAGAAAGTCAGGACGGGAATAGAGGTGTATATAGACTCAGGGATCACTTTAGGTTTCAGTATCAAATCTAGCAAAAAGTTAAGGGAAGAAGCTATAAACTAAAGACTGTAGTGCGTCACAGTGGCACACACCTGTAATCCCAGCAGCTTGGGAGGCTGAGGCAGGAGGATGGTGAGTTCAGAGCAAAAGTAGGGTGCTAAGCAACTCAATGTGTCCCTATCTCTAAATAAAATACAAAGTAGGGCCGGGGATGTGACTCAGCGGTCGAGTTCCCCTGAGTTCAATCCCCAGTACCAAAAAAAAAAAAGACTGTAACGAATTTAGGGGATTATTGCTTGATGTTAATTATCCATACTATCTCCAAATCTCACAAATTATGAAGAAGCATGCGTCAGCACATGGCATAGGAATACCTCCTAATAAGGTTATATGCAGGTTCATGTTTCTCTTCCTCATTAGATGAACAAATGAAGCAACTTCTTTTTTCTTTTCTTTTCTTTTTTAATTTTAATTTCAGTGACAAAATGTTCCCAGCCTTTGGATTTGGCGCCAGGATACCACCAGAGTACACGGTGAGTGAGTGAAAATGAGGTCTTTCACTTTGCTGTAGTCATGGGTGATTTTGGATTTCTTTTAGTTGTCTCACTCTATTGACTCTTGATACAACCATGTTAGTAAAGCCCAAAGAGTCAGAGATGGTCTTCATAACCAGTGAAATTAGCTCCTAGGAACCTATCTTTGATGAAACTCCATAGTATTCTGAATAGGTCTTCTAATGGTCCAGATGAAGGGTTCCATTGTTTAACTTTCTGTAGATACAGAGAATGAGAAAACAATCTTTCTTCTTTGTCAACTCCAAGGGCTCCAAGCCTATCCGGATCTCTCAGGGAAGAAAAAAAAAAATCTTATTGACAATGCCAACTGTGAAAGCCTGTAGTTATGGAGTCTACATACTTCTTCCTTCCAAGTCTCTGAGTATCAGGCTTACATACAAAGAGGTGCTGAAGAAAGGAGCATCATGCTGTGGACAGTTAAGAAACTCAAAGTTCTTATGAGGACTTTGGAATCCTCTTTGGGTTTTGATACTTTTTTCTCAAGACACAAGATGGTAAAGATTATGTGTAGAAGAATGTCTGCTGCAATGGAGTTGAGGCACTGCACTGTGGTCTACCAGATACTCCTATGGGACACTGTGCACAGGGAATTCATCTCTTCTAGTCAGGCAAGGTCCAGGAGGCAGCATAATCCTTGCCCCAGGTTTCACCTCACCAATGCCTCTCAAGTCCAAGCTAAGTACAAGCAACACTGACCAGTCATCAGTATTTTTTATTTATTTAACTTTTTGCTATGTTAAGCCACAGGTCAGGAGGCATATGCCAACACTTGCTCCTTCAGGGCTGTCAGATGAAAAGTTTTCCTTTCTGTGTCCTTTTTGAAAGAACCAATCTCCCTGTGACTGCTAGGGTTAGCTGTGAATGGAGTAGTAGGTGTCCTTGGCCTGTCCCCCTCTTATTTGCTTTGTATTCCACACTGGCCTCCCTGCTAGGCATAGCTACAGAATTTGAGAAGCATTTGTTAGAAACAGGGAGCACATGGGAAAGAAGAAGATAGAATCTCTTAACTGGTGACCTGTAAGACATTATTTAAGCCAAAACGGTTTTTTAATATGCTTATTCATTAAAGAATTAATCAATTTTATATAAAAGATTAGATCTCTGGGTTCTTTTAAAAAACTAAAAAGCCTGTGAACAACTGACAGATGATCTATGTGAGAATAAGCTAGAACGCACCCCTTCAGATGCGGTGTCAGTTCCAGAAAGTGGGGAACCAGGCACCCACCTATTTCACAAAGATGCCAGGCCTCAGAATTGTAATGCACACCAGGAACCACCAACCCGACAATCACAGGTACTTTAGAGTCCTCCACCACAAGCATACCAGGTGCCGTCCAGTGGCTTGGCCAGTGGGGCTGACAGCCATACAGCATAGTTTGTTCCAGACCTTCCTTGTGTCTTCCATGACCTCTTCCTGGTTCCCCTCCTGAAGCAACTTATCCTTCTTGTTGTTTTCTGAATTCCTCATGTTCACTTGATCCCTTGGCTTCATCCCTCCTCCCAGGTAACTTACTCTTCATGCTGTTCCAAAAGGCCGCTCATGTTTCCCCACTTCTGGTCCCAGAAAGACATTCAAATACCCTCTTTCCCTTCCTAATTTCCCTTCTGATCCAGATAGATTCTAATGATCCCACCAGCTAATGTATCCCTCAGGGAGTTTTACAAGGCCCTTCTGTTTTCTTTAGGAAAGACTCTCACAGTCTGTACTGAAACTGAGACATAAGCACCTCTGACTTCATTTGTACTCCCCCAGGAACAGAACTGGAGACAAGGATTTGGATGAAAGTAGTTTATTTAAGAGGTGGAAGAAACCTCATCAGATAGTGAGGAAATCAACATAGGGTATATCTTCAAGGCAGTTACTAGTGGGCAACTGGAGTCTTATCCTGCTGGGGTACCCTGGCAGACAGCTGGGTATTTATACATCATCTTATGCCAATCACTGAAAGTACTGCTCCTAAGGGACTTTTCCCTCAACACTTTTAGTCGGTCAATTGGGCAGGCAAAGCAAGCTCTGGAGGCTAGAGAAAAACCTAAAGTAAATAAAACAGGTAATGATTGGAAGTCATTGGCTGACTTGCTCAGTAAAACTAAGGACAAGAGAATGTGATATAGGCACCAATGCCATCACCTATGACAGGAGGTGCCTTAAAAGGAGGTGTCTTTTAATAGCACCCAAGTGAGCCAGTGCTTGGAAATAGCCTTTGACATGGAATTCTCTGACAAAGACGAAAGATGGGGATAAAAGGAAAGGAAAAGAAAAGGAATGGAATTATCTGAGAAATTTCAAGTGATTCAATAAAAATGTCCAGATGCCAGAATATCCCATTTCTTTAATAAGATTTGTATAAACAATATGCTATTTGACATTATTCATAGGTCCTGCTGGGGAGAGGGATTTGTGTTGGAAGATTACAGAGTATATTCCTCTTTTCATTTTTCAAAAAGAGAATGTAGTATATTTTACCTGTGTGTCTGTGAAAAATTCTCCTGCCCTGTAGTTCTGCATATTATGTTAGAATGGTTCTTAAATGTCACAGCTTAGCTGGGCCTTTTTAAGTATCACCATGTTGAACAGACAGCTCGGGCAAATTGAGTTGTCACTTTCTTTTTATATCACAAGGTTCAAATAAAACTTACCAAAATCTAAATCCCTGGCCAGTCTCTGGCCAGTTCTATCTAGAAACTAGTTGGAGTTACATTTTTCTGAAATCTTTTCTTGGATTTTTTAATGTGCCTTATTTCCCTCTCCTGCAGGCATTTATCTGATTCTGGAAAATCTTCTTGTCACCTCAACTCCACAGGGAGCTTAGAATTCATCCTCCATCTCAGATTGATTGT
This sequence comes from Geosciurus inauris, assembly GCA_004024805.1. Taxonomy (NCBI): domain Eukaryota; kingdom Metazoa; phylum Chordata; class Mammalia; order Rodentia; family Sciuridae; genus Geosciurus; species Geosciurus inauris. The sequence continues at coordinate 81,485 of PVHX01002086.1, forward strand.
GTAAAGGCTTAAAATGGTTCCTACTGCTTAACACATAATGAATGTAATGGCATTTGTTTGCCAACTCTAAACCCCAGCGCCCCCTTACTGGATTAAAGTTCTAATTCTCTTTCTTCCTTTTTTTTTAATGTTGATTGGTGTCTAGGTCTCTCATGACTTTGCAATCAACTTTAATGAAGACAACCCAGAATGTGCAGGTAAATCCCAATGTAAAAGAAAGCCAGAGTCTTCTTGCCTTTCCATTCACACCTTTCCCATTTTCCTTTTTCTCCACTGTTGTAGCATCTCAGTTATGACTGTCTGCAGCAGAGACGTGGGCTTTCTGGATTCAGATAAAACCATGCTTCTCCAAAAGCAATGGAAAACAACAATAATAGAGCAGAAAAAATAAGAGTTGGACACGACAGAATGCATAAGAGACCTTGAGTTTGCAGTGAGAATATCAATCTCAATCCTGGATTCCTCTGGCCAAAAACAAAAAAATGTGAGGGAGGAATTTCACCTGGTGGGCAGTGATGAGATATCCCTCTTTCTGCTTTCCAGGTTTTCAAGTATTTGTTTTTCACAACTTCTCTTTGCAGTTATAAGGAGAGGGGAAGCGGACATTACTTGACCCTTTCAGCATCTTGGCAAGGGGCATGACCTCAGTGATTCTGAACAAGTACCTTCCTGGCTTTGTGCCAAAAAATAGTTTCTCAAAGGCTCTGTCTGGTCTATGTTTCATGATCCCCAGCCAGAAGTTCCTCAACATGATTCTACACAATAATGAGACTGAAACTATAATGATAATTATGATCATAAATTTCATTCTAGAATTGCTTTTCCTGTTTTCTGAATAACAAACAGAGCCCAGTTCATATGTTGCTATGAAGATCGTAAGACATTTTTAGAGTAGAAATGTCCATATTTCTCTCCTTCTCGTTGTGAAGGAGGAAAGGGGCTGAGCCACGGTTAATTCAGATCCAGTGGAGCGTGAAGAGCATCCAGAAGTTTCTTTCACATACTTGACACTTACTGCCCAAGCTTATGATATCAGTATTATTAGATCTGAACATAGTAACCTCTACAATATGGTCCTAATTCTGCTATTCCCTCCCCAGATCCTTCACCTGTTTCCATTTATTGAGGTTTAGACCCCTCTTCCCCAGTCATCCTTATTCTTTAACTATAAAAGAGGGGTTTTCCACCAAGGCAGAATGAAATGCATACTCTAGTGTTTACCTGTGTCATACTCTTAGAATTCATCTGTCTGTTATTTTTTAAAGAAAAAAACTCAAACTTCCTTACTTTAGGGAAAAACTTGATCATTTGTTTTGCAGGACTGGGGATTGAACCCAGGGCCTTGCTCATGCTAGACAAGTATTTTGCCACTGAGCTACATCCTTAACCCAAGGCAAAAGCTTGAGAACCAAAAAAAAAAAGATAAGGACCATCCATTCAGCATCACTTAACTTCACAACCAAGCTGCATAATGATTTGGCCTCTGTCATTGAAATGACAGGAATCTGTATTTGGGGCAGGGTAAACAGGTGCAGAATTTTTTTTTTCACTAAATGAGATTGGAAGCATAGGTATAAGGCAGCACAGAACAGAACTTTCATCCAAAAATTTGCAAAAGCTTATTTGCAGTGCATGGTGGCTCTGAAGAACGATCTTATGTGAATCCCTCTGGTGAAAATCAGGAGCAGTGTGCTGATGGAGGATAGAAAGGGACAGGAGGATGAGCCAGAACAAGGGAGAACAAGAGATAATACAGGCACAGACACCAAGATCTTTGTGAATGCAAATTATTTGTAATAGTATTCTTGCCGTAGAATCAGGATTGCAACATGAAATGTGATCAAGACTCATGCCATGCTGGAGAAGCTGCACAGGCAGGGTTTCCTCTCTCAGCAGAGTCCCATCTTTTACTGTTTCCTGGGCTCACATGGCCTCAGGATGAAAGCACCCCTTTCAATGAGAGGATCACCATGATGATGAACATCATTCATTTGAGCTGCAATTGCCAGGATATGAATATAGCAGCCATTTTGCTCATTTATCACACACTTAGTGAGCACTCACCAGGTGAACCCTGCCTCAAGCTCCTTAAGGGAACACAAAAATGAGTAAGTCATGATTCTTACCCACAACAAATTCTGTTTGGAGAGATAGTCATATGTACACATATTCATATAGGTGGCCCACTTGGTATATACCATAAAGTCCCTTTTGACCTTTATTCTTCAAAGAGGAAAATGATATCAGTGTGAGAAGAGATAGCAACAACAGTAACGTGGGTTTCCTTTTTATCTTAAGAACATAAACGTGGTATTGAAAAGAACTATTTGGAGCAATTTAATGCTGTGTGTGTGCGTGTGTGTGTGTGTGTGTGTGTGTAAATATATTTGAAGGGACTATGGAACTGTTGATTGTTACCAATTTATTCCACCTTAGGAATCCAAGGAGTTGTGGAAGCCTATCAGAGCTGCCTTCCTAAGCTCCAGCTCTATGGTCCCACCAACATTGCTCCCATCATTCAGAAAGTCGCCAAGTCAGCTTCAGAGGAGACTAACACCAAGGAGGCTTCGGTAAGGAAAGGGATAGTCCACCTGCTCACAGTTTACCCTTCCTCACATGGATATGGGCCATAACACCCATCCCAGTGTGACAATAAATCCCAGATTTTTTCCCTGTGTGAATTTGGACAAGTGACTGAACCTTCCCCTATCTTCAATCTCCTCATCTAAAATGCAGGGATAATCAAACCCACCTCTGCTGAGTTGTAAGGCTTAGAGATGACACATATCAAATGTGTCATTGCCTGAACACAGGAGACTCTCAATGATGGAAGCTGCTGTATTCACTGAAGTGTGTCATACCCACCTCCTGTCCCAGGAAAGAAAAATAAATTCCAAAATAAGCTTGCTGTCCAATGAACCCATTCCGCAGAAATAAAACAATAGATGATTCTACCTCTTAGCAGCAAAGCATAGCAAAGATTTGTTTCACATTCTTTTCCCACCTTAAGAAAAACGAAAACTAAGGCTACAAGTCCCCAAAAGAACTGGAGCCTTTTCCCTAATATTTTAGAAGTAAACGTACCACTGTAGTAACTTTTGTGTTTATTATTTTGAATATCAACATATTTCTCTTCAGCTTCATGACTTTTTTCTTCAGATTTAGTAGAATATTACTGATGTCTGAAATTCTCTGTGTAATTTCATCCTGGGTTCAAGGATGCTACACTTGCATAAAGAAAGTGAGATTGTTCTCCCTCATCCTCTTACATTAACCCTCTTACATTAACTCATCTTGCACTGCATCCATGTTCCAAGCCTTCCTTCATGTTAGCACGGGTTGAGGACTGCACTTCTACCTAATGCCAACCTTTGCTTTTGTGCACTGGGGCACATACCCTCTCAGTAGTTAAATTCCCACTCTTTGTGATTATCATTTATTTTTCCCTTTCTACTGTAGACTCATTCCCTTTAGCAAGTAAACATTCCGTAGTGTCTCCTGTTTATTAAAAATCTCTCCTATGACCCTACTTTATCCTTTAGCAACTGTCCCTACCCTTATGCCTCTCTAGAGCAAAATTCACTGAAGGAGTTTATGATACTGTCTCCATCTCTTTTTTCCATTAGTCCCTCCATCCATACTGGTCACTTTCCTCTCCAATATTCCAGTAAAAACTACATTTGTCAAAGTTAAAAGTCTATCTTTCCAAACCCATTGGTCAAATCTGTCTTCACCTCGACCTATCGGTGGCTTTTGATCCAGGTGATAACATTCTTCCTGAAATATCTTCTTCACTTGGATTCCAGAATACCATGTTCCACTGGTCTTCCTGTTGTCTCACTGACGACTCTTCATATAGTATCTCTTTCTGCCACTACCTCCTCCTCTTGACTTCCAGATGTTAAAGCTCCTGAATTCAGTCTTTGAACCTCTTCTGTTAGTCTGTGCTGATGTGTTCATTGCCATGGTCTTATATACCATATATACACTGTTTCTCAACTGTGTATCTACAGCCCAGCCTGTCTCTGAACTTGAATTCATACATTCAACTGTTCATTAATATCACCATCTCACCATCGGGATATCAATAGCACATATGTAGCATATCCAAATCAAAACTTTTGACCGTCTTCCTCATACCAACTCCTTTCTCTGACTTCTCAGTCTCTATGATTCCATCATTCACCTAGTTGCTTAAGTCCAAACCCTGAAGAAGTTTTTCATTCCTGTCTTCCCCTCATGCCCTATATTAGTTACTTTTTGCTACTTGAGCATTTGTCTCAACACTTATCAGTTTAAAACAGCAATAAGCATTTATTATCTCATGCATTTTATGGGGGTCAGAGATTCAAGCAGTTGATCTGGGTGGTTAAGGTTGTAGTCAAGATATTGTCTAGAGATGGAGTCACTTGAAGGCTTACCTGGGGCTGAAAGTTCTGCTACCAAGGTGGTTCACACACCTGCCTGTCATGTTGATGCTAGTTCTTGGCCAGAGGCTTCAGGTCTTCACTACGTGGGCTGCCAGTGACCCAAGAAGGAGTAAAGCAGAAGTCACACTCTCTTATGATTTAGCCTAAGAAGTGGCACTCCTTTATTTCCATAATGCCCTGTTGGTTACATGAGGCATTCCAATTCTGTGTGGGAAAAACTACATAAAGACATTAACTAGGAAGTAAGGATCGTTGGGTGCCATTTTGAAGCCTGACTGACACACAACCACTATCCAATCTATCATCAAGTTATGACAGTGTATTTTCAAATTGTAGCCCAATTGCTACCACTTCTTACTACCTTCATTACTACTCTTGGTCCCCAACTTTCTCTATCTGAACTGAGGCAAAACCCTCCTAATTGGACTCCCTCCTTTATCTTTTTCCCATTGCAACCTATGCTTCACACAGAAACCAGACTCATCTTTTAAAAACATAATTAGTATCGTGTTACTCTTTTGCTTTGAATTCTCTAATTTATTTTTATCATGCTTAGAATAAAATTTAAATCCACTAATATGAATTGGAAGGCTCACAGCAATTACTATAAGGGAATGAGGATAATGTAAAAGTTTTATTTTTAGACTAGCAATTTTTAAAAATATCCTTTTATTCATATAGTTGACCCTAGTTTTAGTGTCCTATCCAACATCTATGAAGTGACTAGAGTTGTCCTTAAGGAACAAAGAGCCTGCTCTGTGTGAAACTTGTCTCACCTACTGTGCTCATTACATCATTTTTGAAATCAATAATCAATAGTCTTACCATAAAGGGGCCTAGAGACCCTGTACAGTTTATTCCTGACCCCTGTGAGGCAGAGGATGTGTTTCTTTGGATAATGTGTTCAGAATGGTGAATGACCATAGACATGTTGGCCTTTAAAAGGGGCAGGCCCCTCTATAAGCAGGGATCTCATCTAGCAGAGGGCTTGATGCCAGTCAAGTTTCTCCTGGGTGGAGAAGCTAAGAAAACCATTCCTCCTCCCTGCTCATATTTCCCCCTCTCTTGAAAAACCACTGATACTTCTCAACATTACATACCAACATCTCCACTAATACATGGACCCTGCAAGGCCTCCCCTCTCCCTCAATCAGGCCATGGTACAAATTGAAACTTCATAGATGCAAGATTTAAGGATAAATGTTGGGAAGAATCAGTTTTTCATTTTATCTTTAACTGTTTTTTAGCACCAGAGCCCATTCTTTAAATGATGTCTTGCTCAGAAAATCAACACATAAAACAGATTCAAAAAAAATATTATTCTTGCCAAATCTAGTTAAGGGGTGAGGTGAAAAGTTGTTTGTTCTCTTTGATCCTCTTAATTCATAACAGTGTCCAAGACATCCCTAGAGCTCCCCAGACCCCAGTTTAAAACCTGCATGATCTCATCTCCTCTGGTATACCAGGACATGCAAAAGGAGAGAGAGAGCATTGACCTAGGCCTGGAGTTGGGGCTGGTATAAGACAGCACGGGTTTTGAGGCTTCACTCATTCCTTCAGGGATGGTGAGTCTGCTTTTAAAGGACAAGTCAAGAGATGGGACCATATGCAAGAAGCATCCAATCCACATATCACCAGATAAATTACCCCTCCAGGTCAGGAACAGGTGCTTCTTCCCAGAGGTTTCTCCTGTTCTTTGAACAGTCTGTGGTCCAGAGTCTCTTGTTATCAATGATTTCTTAGGATCACGAGCATAAACCTTATAGCAAACTGTGCCGGGGAGTCAATCTTTATAGGATTTTTTTCTTGATTTTTGTGAAACTCTTCTAGGAAAAAAAAATTCCCTCTTTATCTACATATGACCTTAGGTGTATTCAAAGGCTCTCATACTTTATCCATGAGCATTTTCCCAACTTGACTTTGGAAGAAGCTCTCACTGCTAGCTTTAGTGGAAATTTCCATCAGGGTTTTGATGTAGTAGTCTGTAGCTTATTAGCTTTGGAATGGTCAGATTCTAGAATCCTGGCAATCTCTTGAGACCAGGGGTTCTCAAACTTTTTTGCTTCACAGACCCCTTTAACAACTGGTAAAGCCAATAGACCCCTTCTCAGAAGTGTTGCAAGTGCATAAAATAAATTATAAATAATCATACTGAAATGCAATTAGCAAACTTGTTCTTAAATGTGACATGGAAGCATTATAAATATAGTAATAAAGTTTATTTTATTCACATGTCAAATTACGAGAATCAGTAGCTAGTCTAATAATTTCATGATTTTGAGTAGTATTGAATATAATTTATATAATGAAATATCTATATTATATCTGTAATATAATAAAGTATCTGTGATTTCTTTTTATGACTAAGTCACAAATACAACTAATATTAATCTGACTTGCTGATTCCATTTATAACTGAAAAATAATGATAAATTTCAGTTAAAATTGGTTAAAATCAAAATATAATTTATCCAAATTTCAAAAACTGCTTAAAATCTTAAAAAGCTTAAAATCTTTCAGGAATCCATAGACCCAGGCTAAGAAGCACTGCTTTATTTCAAGGGTCAATATAAATATCCCAAAGCCTTTTTTTTGAATGGTGTGCCAGTGAAGAATAATTTTTATATTTTTTAATGGTTGAGTAAAAACACAAGAAACTATTTGGTGACATATGAAAATAATGGCATTCAAATTTCAGTGTCTGTAATAAATAAAGCTTTATTATAAAGCTTTATTGGTATACAGCCACTCCTATTTGTTTTAAATACTGTCTGTGTCTATCTTCACACTACAGCGGCAACATTAGCTAGTTGTGGTAGAGACCATTATGGCTACAAAGCCTGAAATATTTATTTAATATCCTGAAGTTCCTCAGTGTGGTGGTGTGACCATCAAGGATTTTTGTTGTTTTTCCTTGAGGGATTGATCAGGGAGGGGAGATCCATCTCTTAAACTATTTACAATCAGATAAGACAGGAGTAGGTGAGGGCAGTGAATGGAGAAGACACAGAAGTGATTCACTCATGCGCTCCTATATAAGAATCAGAAGCAATCTCTTTCCACATATGCCGTCTGCCTTCACCTGCCAAGATGGACCAGAGCAAGCCTGACTTATTATTCTAGTGCATTCTGTTTGCATTCCTCATCCCCAAACCACCCAAATTGCCTCCTTCTTCCCCTTCTCTCTATACCTCGCTAGCTCCTCCATCCCATCATCCTATGGAAACCCTCCTCTAAACCCCCAGGCTAGCTTCCCTGTGAGCATATTAGAAGAAAGCATAGATATGGGTGAAAATTAATAACTCAAATGAATTTGTAAATTGGGGCCTAGGCTAGGACTAGGTGTGAGTGGTTAGTGAACAGACACAGAACAACATTGGTCTTTGCATCAAACTGTACAGAAGCATTCAGGACATGTAGCTGTCTTCATCATAGTATGAATTTCATTGATCTCTAGTTCATATTTTTTTGTTTAAAAAACTTTTTCAGGTATACAGACAAAAGAGAAAAGGAGAAACTCTTTAGTAGTGTCAGCCTATTTTCAGCCTTTGTGTGAGTCCAAAATGAGATGTTTTCAAAATGTGGCTCCTCTATCCAGACATTCTCCTTTGAAACGTGACAACTGAGAATCACAGCAGCCTGGGCAGCTGAGGCAGGAGGATCAAGAGTTCAAAGCCAACCTCAGCAAAAGGGAGATGCTAAGCAACTCAGTGAGACCCTGTCTCTACATAAAACACAAAATAGGGCTGGGGATGTGGCTCAGTGGTCAAATGCCCCTGAGTTCAATCCCCAGTATCTCTCAAAAAAAGATTTTTTTCCAATGTTGAGGGTCAAACTCAGCCTCGTGCACACTAGGCAAATGCTCTAAGCCACACCTCCAGCCCAGAATGTTTTAATCTTTCTTAATGCTGGACATATTGCAGGGATTATATTGGAAGTTCTTCTGAGTGTGGCATGAGCCGCATCTCACTGATCTTCTTTCTTTCCCTCTGTCATCGGTAAAGGTCAGCATAGTGACTCTCACAATGACCAGTAACAGTGTTCACCACCAATGAGCCTTTTTCTCCAGACTCTAACACACTTCCCAAGCTCTATCTGTGCTGATGGGTGCAGAACCTTTCCTCTGATACCCTTCTTAGCTGAGCTTCTCCAGGTGAGAAGGGTCAGGGAGGCTGCAAGCTAGAAACCAAGACTTAAAGCAGGACCTAGAACAGGAAGCTAGAGGAGCACAGCAACCTTCTGCATGAGTGCCTACAGAAAGGCTGTGTCTGGCTCATGACCTTCAAAGGAGAGACAACAGGCCTGACCCCCTTCTAGCATGGCATTCGACCAGTGCTTCCAATGGAAATATAACGAAAATCTTAGATACAATTTAAATTTCTCCAGAAGCCACATTAAAAATTGAAAGAAAAAAATAGAGAAATATATTTTAATAATGTTTTATTTAAAAATCCAAAAGAGCCAATATATTGTCATTTTATCTACTCCATATAAAAATTATTAATAAAATATTTTGTTCCTTTTTTGTACTAAATTTTTAAAGACTGTGCATCTTTCACACTACAGCATCTCAGTTTGGGTGCTGAGTTATCATGAATACTTGATCTTCATTTAGATATTATAAGTTGACAGCTGGAAATACAGATTCATGTATCTGAGTTGTTCCCAGCATACTTAAAAAGTGGCCAATAACTGAATTGGGTATCATTTTTTAACATTAAATTTAATTTAATTTAAATGTTATAATTTAGATTTTCCAATGCCCTACCCATATTCCAGTAATCTCATGGAGCTAGTGTCTATTGTATTAGATAGCAGAGCTTCAGGTTCTTAAAATTTTTTGAGCTGAAGAAAACTATATATACATGATTTCATCCCATTCCTTATTTGTGAAATGAAGATGCTGAAACCTTAAAGGCATTTAGAGATTTTCCTGGGGTCTAAAAGAATGCAGCTTTGAAGCTATTCTCCTGATTTTCTGTCTCCCGCTCTTTCTACTACATGTGCTTTGTAACTGCCAGTAGGGTGTTTATTATAATTAAGCTGTAATTACTACACCCATTTGTAAGCCTTAAGATTTTAGGGCCACGCAGAAGAGGCACTCAAAAAATATCTGTCCTCATTGCTGCTGTGGTCGCTAAGCAATGAAGCCACCCTAGTACCTAACTGGTATTGTACTGTCCTTGTCTCCCCCTCCTTCACCTGGCATCTGACTACAGCAATACTTCATCCTGCTGATCCTGACAGACGGTGTCATCACAGACATGGCTGACACCCGGGAGGCCATTGTCCATGCCTCCCACCTCCCCATGTCGGTCATCATCGTCGGAGTGGGGAACGCTGACTTCAGTGACATGCAGATGCTGGATGGTGATGATGGGATTCTGAGGTCGCCCAAGGGAGAGCCTGTCCTTCGAGACATCGTCCAGTTTGTGCCCTTCAGGAATTTCAAACACGTATGCATATATGTCACAGGGGTACTTCTTGTGGGAGAAGAGAAGCAAAGCATGCTCACCTCCCACATATGTTGCCCAGTGTTTGTAGTGATCTGCCATTCTTGAAGCAAACACCTGCCTGGGCCAGGCCATCTCCCACAGCAAGGATATGTAGAACATGACTCTTTGGAGTGAGAAGTGTAAATGGATGTATAGACAAGAAGTCATACTAACTATGGCAGCCAAAATATTACTGATGCTTGACCTCATTCATACAATTTAGGATCTCCAGCACCTGCTGCACCTATTGCTGCCATGCACAGTTGGGCAGCTGCTCAAAGGTGCCTGACTAAGTAGCAAGGATAAGCTAAAAATCAGCCTGGGTCCCTCTTGTCAAGCCACATGCCCTCACAGAGGTCTGTTTTGCTTTGGTAAAGTATGTTCTTGTAGAAACCTAAATCCACTGTAAATACATAGCAATAAGCACCAAAGATTTATTTAGCACATTTATGCACAAGATGACAAAGTTAATTCAAAGAAATATATAAAGCAGTTGAATATGATCAGTGAGGGGGAAATACTGGAACAAATTTGCTAAAGTAGACTGGATAATGACCAACAGAGTTAAAAAAGAAAAAGAAAAAAGGAAGGAAGGAGAAAGAAAGAAACAAACCATAATCTTTGAATGACCTTCTCTACTGGATAGAAATCGTTTGTATCCTATCAGCTTTTTATAAATTAATATCTAACTTTACAGTCTTGGATCTTTATCAATAATAAGTGGTAAAGCAGCATCACATTCCCCATCAGCCCTGAACCTGGCCCATTAGACAATGTTGTAGGATGATATTTAAAAGGTACACAGTAACAATTTTTCTGCATTTCCAAATTTTGGATAATTATTAAGTCTCTGAAGAAAGGAACACAGTCAAAGACACCACAAATCCCTGCACCTATGAAGCTAGGATCACCCAGAGGGATACCGTCTCTAATTCACAGAAAGTTCCTCTCAAGCCGTTTCCAACTGTGTCTTAGAGTCCCTAGGGGTGGATGGCCACAGAAAATCCTCCTATAAAAGCTGCCCAAGAGCAGAGCTTACCCATGGCTCCTGCTGTCCACTACAACCTTGCCTTCTGCTCTGCTGGTAGTGCCAGCTGTACCAGTCACCACTCCTGAGCTGCCGCAGCAGGAGGGATCACCCAATTCCCAGTGTCCTGAAGCTGCTTCCCAGTCTTCTCGAGAAAGAAAAAAAATCCCCTCCTTCACCAACATGCAGTGTGCCCTCTGTCACCTGGACCATTAATTCGGGGATGTCTATGTCCCCAACTCTCAAGAGTCCCTGCAAGAAACATCTTTGTTAGGTTGGCTGCAGTCCCTGCCTTCACGGGGCTCCAGTAAGCTATTTAGGTAGGCGTGAGGAAGCCCTGGGTACCATGGCATCCACTCCAGTCTTCCCCTCCTAGTGCTTATTTGGAAAAGCCCTTTCCTCCAGTCAAAAACTCATTTTTAGGCACAGTTTCAATTTGGGCTCACAAGGGGACCCCAGCGTTACTGATCCTGGCAGCATGTGTTCTCTTCAGAAATGGATGTTTGTTCTGCTGTCTTCTTGGAACAGGCTTTACAGTGAGTATTCAGATAAATCACCAGCCCCACAGCCTCACCTGAACCCTAGATTTCCTGACCTGTCTGGACCTCACAGGGAAGTAACTGTATACTCCAAGGCTCCTTGAATGATGAGATTCTTCCTAACTATACTGCCACACAATTACTATTCTCCTGTTCAGGAAGGCTGCAGTGTCATTAAAATTATTAAAGGAGCAGAAAATCGATCCCTGACTGCAGAGTGGAGCACAGAGAGAGTTTTCAAGTAACAGCAGTGCAGCCAATCTCTCCCAGGGACTCTCAGGGCAATGCATGTGGGTGAGGGGTAACTGTGTCACCATATCCCATTGTCCTCTTTCCTAAGGAGGAGATTTGCAAATAAAAGCACTCACTAAGTGAAAGGGGCTCGTGGTGCACTCAAGTTATCCCCCTGTGAACAGCAAGGAGTGGACGACCATTCATAACTTTGAATGAAGAGGGATCAAAGAGCCCACTCACTAGGAGATTCATGAATTTCCCCTAACCACTCTTTCCCACTCCCCGCCACATGTGCACATACATGCAAACACACATGTGCAAGAACAATGTCATGGAGACTTCAAAAGATCTAGCCTCTAACCCAGGCCTCCATCCTATTCCCCAAACACTCATGGAGGGCCAACTATGCACAGCACACACTAGGCACTGCAACCACAGCAAGAGGATAAAACTATAGATCCTGGCCTCAAGGAATTTGCTGGAAAATTGTATGATGGGAACAAAGGTATCAACACGTGAAGCAACTTTGGGGTGGTTGAGAAGTGCTAAAATGTTTCTGTGGGACCTCAGAGCAGAGAGAAGTAGCTATGAGGAAAGCCTTACCACTCAAGCTGGTATCTGGGGAAGGACAGAGCCTTGGTGAGCCAGGAGTTGGAGATGTACTGGCAACAAGGGAACTACCCTAAGCAGGGCAAGGAAGTGGGGTACTGCTCACGGTCTCTGTGCTGCGTAATATCTCCAATGGCTCTGGGGATGACGAAGGCACCATAGGATTGAAGGCACAAGGAACATATTCACCTGTCTTCATGGATTTTGAATTAAATTTCGAAAACCATTTCATTATCCAAACTAATCTGCTCAGAATTCAATAAAAGCGAAGGTGAGGAGCTGGTATCATTTCATATAAGCCAGTAACCCTTGAGTTGCCTCTTTTTTTCTGCTCTGCATGATAAATCAGAGCTTTAAAGTGGATAAGACATGGTTTCCAAGCTGTGTGGCTCTGGGAAAGTTATTTAACTTCTCTGTGCTACAAACTTTCATCTGAAAATGAGACAAATGCTATGCACACTGGAAGATTAAAGGTAGAAGTCTATCTAAAGTTTAACACAGTGCCTGGTGTAAGGAGGTGGTTAGTGTATACATATTTTATTACTATTAGTACCAGTTGATTTTACATGTTTGACTTTTCCCTGACCAACCAATGTCCCCACAAACTAATGTGCTTGTCATTAGCTCTGATATGCAAGAAAGATCACTTAGGAACTGTGCTTTCTAATAGAGTAGCCATTGGCCACATGTGGCTATTTAAATTTAAACTTATTAAAATTAAATAAAACTTAAAACTCAGTTCCTTAGTAACACGAACCACATTTTAAAGGTTCTCTATAGTTGCTTGTGGCTAGTGACTCCCATACTGAACAGCACAGATAGAACATTTCCATCATCACAGAAGATTCTATTTGACACCCCTTTTTAGGAACATTTTGGCTACAAATAATAGTGAATCTGTTTTGTAATGGATTAAATGAGTGCTTTTCAGCCAGGGTCACCATTATTACCCAGGAGATATTTGGCAGTATCAGGGGACATTTTCACCAGTGACCAATGTGAAGTGCTATCTGCATCTAGTGGGTAGAGGCCAGGGATGCTGGTAAATACCCTGCAATGTATAGGATAGTCCCTCACACAGAATTATCCAGTCCAAAGTGCCAATAGAGCCAGATGGAGCAAGCATATTTTCCTTGTGTAACCAGAAGTTAGGAACTTGTAGCAATTTTTTTTTCAGTGATTCAGTATTATGAGGGTCAGCACTTTATGGTTTCCTTTCATGATCCCTCAGTGATAAAGACTGAATCACAGTCTAATTCAAGGGAGAAAGGAATCAAAAAGGGAACTAGAGGCAGCCATGTCTTTCCCCTTTAATCAATAAGAAAATAGTTCCAAGAAACATCCTCTAAGGAAATTTCCACTTATTTCTCAAAGGGTGAAATTGGGTCACATGACCATCCATGAAAGCAAGAGGCTGTTAAATCAAGTATTTGACTTACTAATCTTTATATGAGAGATGGCCAAGGAAAGGTTGGTAATGACTTTTGTATCTGCCCCAGTGTGCCCACGTACCATGGTCTAACACATAAGCCTGAACAGTCATTTGTAAAGTAAGAGTCTATAGAGGTCAAATTTTGCATAGGCTGTGATATCTTCAAAATGCAAGGAATCACTTTAGAAAAACTCCTCAGTGTTTTCAGATTTTTTTCAAACATACGTGTCTTCTTTTAAGACTCTGTTAGATAAAATGAATTCTCTTTCCTTCCTGTTTTACCTCAGAGAGCAATGGGGCTGAGCAAATTGAATAGCTGAATGGCAAACCACACAGGAAAGAAAGAAATAGCAATGCAATCACCTGGGCACGCAGGCCAGTCCTCTTTCCTGTGGAATTTCAAATACTTGTTAACTAGTCATTCTGCCCAAACTTTCAACCTCTTCAATAATAGGAGGCAATTAAAGTTTCTTGCCCAGGATTTTTACAGATAGTACCAAATGCCAGCACCAGGAATAGAATCTAGCCCTACTTGACTCCAGAGTTCATGCCTGCTATTAACTTCAATACTTCTCTGCTATATAATCATCACTGTAGATCACATGGTCCTGTGCTCCAGCCTCCAAATCCTACAGCAGATCCATAATGCCAATAGAATTACAATAAGTTAATTAGAGTGATATTCAAGACCCTGACCTCAATCTCATTTTTCAACCAAATGCCCACCAATCCTGAATCCCCAGCTCACACATGCGTGCACACACCCACATGCACACACCCTTCTTTCCCATAAGATAAGTCGTTGTCCCTAGAATGATTAAATGCCATCCCTTTACCCTTTCTTTACATTTTAAAAATATGCCCAACTTAAATATCACCTCCTTTTGGAAGCCTGTTGCTATTTCCTCCAAGATAACTTAGTCTCTTTGTCCCCTGTGCTCTGTGCACAGTGCCTGACTTCCTATAGCAGTGGTTCTCAAATTTTAATATACATGATAATCACCAGAGCATCATGTTTAAATGCAAACTATGACTCAGGAGTTCTGGGTTGGGTCTGAGAATCTACGTTGCTGCTCAACTCCCATGTAATGTGATGCTACTGGTCTGTATCCTGTGTTTCATTCTACCGTACAACAGGGTTAATCTTGATCATGTGAGGCTCCCCTCCCATGATTACAGCTTTCCTAATGGCAAGAACCATATTCCCATAACCCCTAGCACAGTGCACAGAATATAAATAAGTGTCTAGAATTGAATGGAAATCAGAATCATAGCTGCAGATCAATTCATTCTGTCTTCCAACTTTCACCTGTCATCAACTGTGAATAGTTTTATATATTGAGAGAGGAGTGTAAAAAATAGAAAGATGAAATTAAAGATCTATTTGCCAACAATCTAACAATTCTTGCTTGGAGTAGACTCCCAACAGATATGAATGAATGAATGGATGAATGGATAGATGGATGGATGGTTGGATGGATGGATGGATGGATGGATGGATGGATGGATGGATGGTACTAGCTGCTCAGGGAAGGATGCAACACTTTGAGACTGAGTCTGAATGACCAAGAGCCAAAGTCATGGCAATTTCTTCTTCTCCACAGGCATCTCCAGCTGCCCTTGCAAAGAGTGTGTTGGCTGAAGTCCCAAACCAAGTTGTGGACTATTACAATGGCAAAGGAATTAAACCAAAATGTTCATCAGAAGTATATGAGTCTTCCAGGACACTAGCACCATGAACTCCACATACTTTTACAGAGTTCTGAAATATTATTCCTGCTAATATTTAATACTTCTATACCACCTGTATTTAAAAAATAATACCCATTTTAAAATAGCACGTTTTGGTGATTTTCAACTAACTGACAATTTTTTTTGCATGTGTAGCCCTAAGGCCTGAATCTGTTAAGCCCTTGTATTGTTAAAGACTTTTTACAAAGAAATACAAATAATAATAATTTACTCTTTACAGCATGTCGCCTTGAAATAAAATGGTATATGTATCCGTTTTTTATACAGGTTTGTTCAAATTTTGCTAAATTTCTTATTATCTTTACACTGTAAAGCATTTTGAAACATTTATTGAATGTTGATAGCCAAAACAAATCATGGTTTTATCTGTCACAAGATGAGAGACTTTTCAAAATGGCAGATGCATGGACTGTATTTTGCATGTTTAAAATAATAATAATAAAAAAAAACCCTTACACTGTTTTTGCAGTTGTTATCTATAATTTCTCCCTGCTGAGAATGGTCTCTCTAACTAATGAAGTTTATCCACCTAGAGGTAGTCTTTTTGAACTGGGTCTAGGCATTTAGCCCAGCACCTCTCACACTTCACCATGCACACATATCTCCAGAGAGTCTTGTTAAAATTCAGATTTTAATGCAGTAAGTCTGTGTGGAGTCTAAGATTCTGCATCTCTAACAAGGTCCCAAGTGATGCCAATGCCTAAGACGAGTGAGGTTCTAGACTTTAGGGTGTCATAATAGAGACCATCCCAAACAGAGCAGCTCCCACCAGTCTGCTTGAGAATGGCACCCTTTCTCTGCCAATAACATGAAGTCCTACCTGTCTCAGAGGTGAGAGTAGAAAGTAACGAGACTGATTCCAGTAGCTGCACATCTCAAATCAGTCTCACTGCTTTATAGTCATACCTCGTCCTTAAATAAGACTAGGGAATGCTCCTCATGGCTTGTTCCTGCTCTCTTCAGAGAGGCAATACACACCACTGCATGACTGGTTCCATTTTTATGTCACACCCTAGGAATGAGTGACTTCAGAGTCTTCATTGCAGCCACGAGGATGGAATCTTGTCTATGGCAAATGGCCATGTAATATTTAATATCTTCAGATATTGATCTTTGAGCTTAATGTGGGGCTTTGGGGGGGCTCTTTTTATCAATCCTGAGAGCAATCTCTACACACAGAAATGCCTGGAATTGTTGTTTAGGATGGAGGTGTTGTTCTGTTTGCGAATGTTGGTTCATCTCGAAACAAAACAATGAATGTTTCACTTGTCTCACTTCTCTCAGAAAGCATAAAAAGGAATAAAGAGGAATTTTTTTCATCAGAGAGATGAAGTAAATCACAAGATAAAATAAATCTGTTTGTTGTGTGTTTGAGGGAGAGCAGGATAAATAAGAAAATAATAAGCTTTGTATGATTTCCAGAGTTCTAATTATAGATCCTAATCTTGCAAATACACGTCAACCAAATGCACATTTTGGGAATGATGGCAAAAATGTATGGCTGAAAAAAAATCATAAATATTTAAACTGTATTGTTTTATGAATAAATTGGGTACTTACAGAACATTTTCTAAGAGTTGTGGTCTTGTTTCTCTGGGGTCTGTGAGATGAGGTGGTAAGGACAGAATCCAGTTTGCTTGGCAAATCCTTAAGGCAGTTTACTACCCTTGTCAAAGCCAGACTCAATTTTAGCTCAAAAGAATCATAAAAATAACATCTAATAATTATTGAAGGGTGTCTTAGCTTAGACTGCTATAACAAAATACCACAAACTGGATGGGTTAAATTGCAGGGTTTTTTTTTTTTTTTCCCCTCACAGTTTGGGAGTCAGGGAACTCCAAGATCAAGGTGTCAGTCTTTTGGTTCCTGCCCCAAATTCAGAAATATCAGCCTCCTCTGATGATCTCAGCTTTCTGTTGTGTGTTCTTGGCATCTTGTGATGTACAATATTCCCCTGGGACCAGTAAAAGATTCTCAGAATACAGCCAGCTCTTCCTACCTTCTTGCCACTAAATATATTATATAGATCAGACAGTACAAATAACCAGGCTTCCGGGAGCTGAGCAAGCCATGTGAATGATACAGGAACCTAAAGAGTAGAGTGGTAGGGATGGAGGGGAACTGGAAAGCCTCCGTCCAGAAGAGGGCAGCTGCTACACAGCTCCAAGGGCCATGTAAGGGTGTGGACTCCATAGGGTCAGTCCATCCAGTGTTTTAAAATAACTGGAGAATCTGCTATTTCACATAGAACTTTTTAATTTGTAAATATAAAAATAAAAAGTTCAAATTTTTAAAAAATATCCCTGCAAGGGCCAAACTATGAGTCATGGGGAAAATTAGCTCTGGACTTAAAGTTGGTCCTGGAATACAAATTTGGACACTGAGTTATGTCCACTTATGGTGCACTCTCCATTGGGCCTCAATGGATAATATGCCCTCTTTAGAAATCATGAAGACTCTAAGAATATTTTATTTTCTGCGGTTCATATCTATTGATATTTGATGTGTTAGAAATTGAAACTGAAAATATATTTATTAATTCATTTCAATAATAGTAATAGACTTGTTATATGTTAACAGAAATATGATTCGAATTTTGGAAAAACCCAAATCTGCCTCCAAAATTTAACGAATTCTCGATACTTGAAGACTATTTGATAAGACCATCAGTGATATTATATGGCATTAAAACATGATTTTTTTTTGATGTTGTAAACTAGACTGTATAAGTATTTGGAATATCTAACACATCTGAGTGGTTCAAAATTTTCCAAATGACTGTTGCACAAGGTTAAAAAAAAATCTTACATGGGTTAATGAAGCGTTAAAAATGCCAGGGAAGTCTTATTGATAATTTCATATTCCACATTTAAGAAATGACTGTTTGTTCAATTTAGATGCAATAAAAAGAAGTACAATTATCTGAAAATGCTAAAAATGGCTTTCTCTTTTCCAACTATGTATCCACGTGAGATCAGATTTTCAACATTGCATTTCAAACAAAACTTCATTCACCTGTTGACCAACTTTTCCCCAGTCTCACCCCCTTCCCCAGCCTCTGGGCACCACTTTTCTACTCTCTACTTCTATGAGATCAACTGTTTTAGATTCCACATATGAGTGAGATCATGCAGTATGTGTCTTTCCCTTGCCTAGCTTATTTCACTTAACATGTCCTCCAGACTCATCCAGGTTGTCTCAAATGACTTTCTTTTTTTTTTTTTTTTTTGTGGCTATGAAGTATTTCATTATAGAAATGATAAGTGTTAAAAGTGATAGGAATGTAAATTACCCTGATTTGATCATTACACACTATACACATGGATGGAAACATCACTCTGTACTCCATAAACCTGCATACTTATCGTGTCAGTTGAAAATAAAATAAAACTTAAAAAATCATGTTTTAATGCCATGTAGTATCACGGATGGTCTTATCAAATAGTCTTCAAGTATTGAGAATTTGTTAAATTTTGGAGGCAGATTTGGGTTTTTCAAAAATTCTAATCTTTGCTAGAAGGCTCAAGTGTTATTACTGGCAGCAACAAATATTTTCAGATGTTTTTCTTGAAGTGACAGGCTCACTTCATTCATTTTCAAGAAAATACTTCCCAATGCTCAAGCCTATTCAGGTTCTATCCATCAGTTTTTTTAAAAAGAATTTTTTTAAGTATTTTATTTTTTAGTTGTAGGTGGACAGAATATCTCTATTTTATTTTTATGTGGTGCTGAGATTGAACCCAGTGCCTCACGTGTGCTAGGCGAGCACGCTACCACTGTGCCATAACCCCAGCCCCACTATCCATCAGTTTTTAGCTGTTGCTTTTTCTTTTTTTTTTTTTTTTAAGTAAGAATGGTGTAGTGGTGTTCTGTGGGGGGAAAGCAATTAGTTTGTCTCAAAATACAATGACACACATGCTTTTCCTTTTCCTTGGGACAACTATTTTAGGTTGAAATGCAGCAAAAGCACTTCACTGGTGTCTTGTAATTTGTCACCTAGAATATAAAAAGCATGTTGGCTCACAGATCAAGATTTAATAAAATTAAAAAATTTTTTGCTTCATCAAGAATATTATTAAGTGAAACTCCATGTATTACTATAAAAAATACAATGGTCCCTAGCATAGTATGGGGCCACTTTCTGATGTGAGCTAAGGTTTCAGAAGTTTTACCTACCGTTACTTTTGCACTACAGGTATATATGTCAATATACTGGAAAAGGTGAATAACATTTCAGTGCTATTATGAAAACAGGTTTACCCCACAGATTTCCTTGGTCAGGGACCTTGAGGGAACACTCCTTGCTGTAGACTACTTGATGAAGGGTGTGTTACTTCTGCATAGCACATTACCACAAACTTAGTGGCTTAAAACAACACTCATTTATTATCTCACCATTTCTGTGGGTCAGAAATCCAAAAGACTCAATTGAGTCCTCTGTGTAAGATCTTATAGGCTGAAATCAACGCACCAGTAAATTATCTTGATGCCCTAAAAATATCTGCTTCCAAGCTTCTTTGGGACTTCAGTTGCAGTTGTGGAAGTGAGGTCTCTGTTATGGTTATTTTGAGAAGCTTCCCATATTCTTTCTCATATGGTCCACCTGGTCCACGCCCACCTTGGTAGGTTAAGTCTTTCTCAAACGCTGGATCTCTCTGACTTCTGCTGCTGCATCTCTCCGGTTCCAGCCAAAGAAAGTTCTATGCTTTTAAGGGTTATTATGATTAGATTGGACACTCAGATAAACCAAGATTCACTATCCTTAGATCTGTAACCATAATTACATCTTCATGTCCCAGTTGTATCATGAGACAGAACTGGGTTCCAGGAATTGGGCTTAGATGTATTTGTGGGGCCATTCTTCCCACTCCAAAAGAGACAAAGGATATTGCTGGATGATTCCAAAAGTAAACATGGGTTGTTTAAGAACTGAGAATGAGTTTTCGCTGGAAATAGAAGGAGAATGTAGATGAGGTCAAGGAGTGGTTTTAAAAAATACCTGCTGATCTCAAACCTCTGCCTGGGAAAGCTTATTCCAAATCAGTTTGAATACTTCCATTTTCCAACCTACCCAGCACTTGCTAAGTATGGTACCATAGAAATACTAAAAAAAGAGCAAACTGGAGGCAAATCCAATGCCTGCTACTTAAGAGTGGGATGATATTTCTGAGACTCAATTTGTCCATCTGTTGAATGAGGAAAAAATTCTTAATTTGCTCAGTTGCTGTGAGGGATTGAGATAACCCATTGCAATGGGTTTTCTGAAAAGCAAACTCTAAGACCAAGATCAGAGTGCAGGTAGATTATGATCTCAAGGAAATAGAAGGAAATAGGATCGTGTTGCCATAAGAAGCTTTGAAGTTGAATGGCCCTTCAATGTTATCCCTAGTTAGGGAAAAGGGGCCAAGCCTTTGTCCCCCTCACAGATCAGCCAACAGATGCTTCAAGAAGAGGATTTGTTTAGATTAAGGCTTCTCTCTTGAATTGAGAAAATTTCAAAAGAGCTCATTCGAGGAATCAATTTTTCAAACCTGAGGGGAATCTGGTTACACAGTTCAACATCCATGACACCCAGCATATGGCAATATTCCATATATTGAGAAATTTACTATTATTATGGTCATCAGTTTTTACACTTCTCTTTTTAGCCACTGCCCAAACTTAGTTTAACCTTTATCACCCCTTGTCTGGGATATAAAAGGTCTTCCTAACTGCTTCTGTAATCTATATGGCCTTTAGCCAAACTGCTCTCCATTCTGCTGCCAGGGTGGTGATTATGAAATAAATCTGAGCATCTCCCTGCCCTGCTTAAAATCTTTCAGTAGCTCCCCATCAACTTCAGACTGAAGTCTCAATTCTTGATCTTGAACACAACATGCCCACCTATAGCAACTCTACTCAACACTGCTATGCAGCAGTCTCTTAGCATGACATTTGCTGAACCATGCCCCCTGTTATGGTTTAGATAAGAGGTGTTCCTTAAAAGCTCATATGAGAGACAATGCAGGGATTTTCAGAGGTGAAATGATAGGATTATGAGAGGTACAGACTGATCAGTGGATTAATCCACTAATGGGTTCACTAAGTAGTAACTGTCTGTGAACCCATTAGCAGAAACTGTAGGGGACCGGGGATATGCCTTTGGGGTGTATTATGTCTCTGGTGAGTAGAGCTCCCTCTATGCCTCTCTCTCCCTCTCTCTCCTTCCCACTCGCTTCTTTCTGTTGGTCATGTCCTGAGCTGCTTTCATCCTCCACACCCTTCTGCCATGATGTTCTGCCTCACCTGAGGCCCAAAGCTATGGAGTCAGCTGACCATGGACTAAACCTCTGAAACCGGGAGCCAAAATAAATTTCCCCCAAAGAGCAGAGCCTTGTCTTATCTTTCTACTGTGGTCTTATCATTGATGCTTAACACATGATTGGAGCATGAAGGAAAAATCAGTAAGAGAAGCTATGGGAGGGAAACCAGTTGTAACATAGAACCTCATTTCAGTCTTCTAAGAAACTAAGCTGCTAAGCATCCATCAAAGTCTGGTGCACTAACTTGTCTTATACTAAAATTCTCAGTTTAGCACGAAGATTTCCAGGCAAACACTTTTGTTTTTTTGTACTAGAGATTGAACCCAGGAGCACTCGACCAGTGAGCCACATCTGCAGCCCTATTTTGTGTTTTATGTAGAGACAGGGTCTCACTGAGTTGCTTAGTGCCTCGCCATTGCTGAGGCTGGCTTTGAACTCGCGATTCTCCTGTTTCAGCCTCCCTAAGTGCTGGGATTACAGGCTTGCACCACCACGCCCAGCTAAGTCAAACACTTTTTTTTTTTAAATTTTTTTGTTGGATCTTTATTTGATTCATATGTGGTACTGAGGATGGATTGATTTATATGTGGTACTGAGGATGGAACCCAGTGCCTCACACGTGCTAGGCAAGCACTCTACCACTGAGCTACAGCCCCAGCCTAAGTCAAACACTTTTAAGTACAACAAACTTACAATTTAAGAGAATGTCACCAGTTTCCAAGGTTTATGTGATGTAATTACATAATTCATCCCCACAATTTTTGCAGCCTTCCATTAAAAACCCCATAGGGTAATGAAAATGTTTTAGAACTAGATGGAGGAGGTGGTTTACAACATTGTGAATGGCCCCTGAATTTCTACTTTTAAATGGCTAATTTTATGTTGTGTATGTTAGGTTATGTGAATATCACCTCAACTGAAAACACACAATAAAAGGCTCTCATACCCCAGTTCATTAGATTAGCAGACAAACCAATCACTCATCTGGTTCCCCTTCCCAGCCCATTCTCAGCTTTTGCTTTTAATGTAGCTCCAGGTTCTTCTGCTAAAAGGTGATTCTGCTAATCACCTCCTGCCCTTGTATCTCATTAACAGATTTCTGGGAGGCTCCATTTTTCCTTAAACTATAACCTACCACTCACTACACCTGTCCCCACCATAGACCGTTTCCTTGCTTAATTTCCCAAAATACTACCAAGATCAGACAATAGTGTTTAGAAGAGTTTTCCTGAACCCTTGGAGTGAACAAAGGAAACCATGACACAAAAGAGAGAGACTTAAAACTGGATACTGCATTTGCTTTAAGTCATGGCTTATTAAATGCTTCACTAAAAAATTCACAAAGGGCTGTGTTGTAGCTTCGTGGTAGCACACTTGCCTAGCACATGTGAGGCACTGAGTTTGATCCTTAGCACCAAATAAATAAATAAAAGATTTTTTTTTTAAAAATGACAAAAATTTCATATTGCCAAAAACACACATTTATCCCAAATTCATTCTTCTTCAATGTCAAAACACACCTAATCCTTCTTGATACTGTTAGTTTAAAAGTTCTTCTGTCATTTGTAATTATACAGATCATCATCATGTGTATATATATATATATGTATGTGTGTGTGTGTATATATATATGTATATATGTGGTAACTCTTAGCTTAAGAAATTTCATTTTGTCTGGACTGCCAGCCACCTTAACTTTAGCCCACATACGGGGAGGTCCCTAACATCAACATACTTTATTTTTGCAAAGAATCGCAGGTCATCTTTACCTAAATTTCAGTTAGAAAAATAACTCTGGATGGAACACAGGGTGGGCTTAACTAACTGCAATCTCTGCTTCTGTGCTGTTGTCTTGCTTGCATTGGCTAAAAGAGAAAATGTCATAGCGCCTGACCCGCAGTTTTCTTTTGCTATATAATCTGTAAACTAAACCAAGTCAGAGGCTGTAATTTCATATTGGCTTTGCAGTCCCACAGGCTGAAAAATAAACTTTTAATGAATGAATCTATAAGTTTGTTGTTTCTTGCTGACAGGGTATAACATATATATATATATATATATATATATATTTGTAATTGCATGAGACCCTTGCCATTTTGAGTCTTTAGAAGGGATAATATAATTCTGAAATTCACCCAAGAACACTGAGGTTTTGTACGCATATTCTTTTTGATTAAACTTACAGAAATATTTAATTTTAAAAGCCCAGTGTGAATCCATAAAGATACATCAAGCTGCCATCTGATTCACTTCTGAGAACACAGTAGGATTCTAAAACTGTAGCCTTGTTGATGGAACAAAAGTGCTCTTCACCTGGAGTGGAAATGCAGCTTCCAACATTGGAATAATTTCTTGAGCCTTACCCAGGAATTTATAAAGGAAATAAAGATTTTAAAAATATGCTGGTTTCTTCTAGAATACAGTGTCCTCTTCTCTTATGTATATATGCACACATATTCATTGGTTTACACTTTTGCAAAATTAACAGCAAAACTGAATTTGGCTCACTCGAAGATGAGTAGACACCATTTTTCTCCTTTATAGCTCCCATCCTGATCTTGAAGTAAAATTTCTAAGAAACTATTTGTTTTACTGGTGATTTAACAGTTTGGTACATTTCAAAAGGAAGATCTATTCTTCCCTCTTGTATATTGAATGATTTTTTCAAGTAACATAAAAATACTAAAAATTACTTCCTGCATTCATTAACGACACAAAGGTAAATCCTTGGCAACAGTAGGATCCATTGGGATTGTAATCCTCACATCATGGGAAGCAATCAGAGCACCAAATGTCAAACCCAGGTGGACTGGAGTGAGGAATATTAAAAATATGTATACCCACAGGAACTGAATTGGGCTGAGAAAATAATTTCATCATCTAAACTAATTCATTTAGAATTTAATATGAAGCAAATGAATTGAAAGTGACTAGAAATAACATCAAATACAGCTGCAGACCAGAAATTACCATCACGTTCTGCCTCTGTTTAAAACCTTTGGTTCAAAATGAACTTGGCTGAGCTGCCATTCTGCAGATCTCAGACTGTTCTAAGAAGTGCATTTACTCTTTCTAACCTGAATGAACAAAAGCTGGCCTGACTCCCAAAAGAAGACAGAATTGTTATGATTATGACCAAGAGTTTTTGTGTCAGGCAGAAACATGTTTCCCAGACAATGTAAATTGAGTTAGCTTCTTTGATCCTCAAACTTTTCATCTGTAAAATGGAGATAATACTATCTACTTCTTAGAATTCTCATGAGAACTTGAGATAACAGTTGTAATGTGTTTAGATCAAGGAGTGGCATACAGTAAGGGATCTGTAAGTTATTATTTAAAGAATAACAGGCAAGTGGGGTAGCATAGAAGGCAAAAGCTTGACACCAAAAATGCATAAGACTGAGGAAAATGCAAAAATCCTGTAGTATTTAATGACCCGCAGCTCAGTGACTGGCTCAGTGGTAGAGCTGAGACCTGAGCCCGACCAGACAATCCAAACCCAGGATTTTTGCTGAGGTTCTCAGAAGATAACTCCTTCAGTTATCTCAGAAGGAATTATCTCAGAAGACTATTCCTATACTGTGAGGACATGAATCTGCAGGTGCAAGGTGACTTCCTGCTGCCTCATGGGTTTAAGCCTGCAAAAGAAAGCAGAACTAGAGAAAAAAGAAGAAAAAAAGAGAGAGAGAATTAAGATAACATCCCTATAGTCTTCATCAGGCTCTGAATCGAGCATTGCCTACTGAACTTTTGTTGTTTGCAACCAAAGATTTTTTACTGATATATCTTGGCCATGGGCAGAGAGGAAATATGGAGGACTGGAGTAAAGGAGGGGGTACCATTCCTCCTCTACCTCCTCTGGAGAAATGACCATTCCCACTCCTTATGCCATTCCTCTCCTACCTCCCATCAGCCATGGAGAATTCCCCATTCGCTTGGATTCATTCCTGTCCCCTGAATGTTTGTTGGAAAGAGAAGTCCATAAATTAATATAATGATACTACTTATCTATTCATAGTATATTATTATAAGTGTTCTGCCCTAGGACCTTGGAAAGCAGGCATGTCTTTGATTTCCCCAAAGGGTTTAGCACACAGATAGCAGATAAGACAGGATTTGAAGCTCAGAATGTGCATGGGTATATGAAACAAGCATATTGCCCATTCACCAACCTCTATTTGACTTCCTCATATGAGCTGGAAATGAAATAGAGCAGATGCAGACCATTTTTTCTAGCCTGAACACAATTAGTCACATTGCTACAGCAGAGAGAGGTCAAAAGGACAGGTCATTATAATGGCCTTATCTTTTCCACATTTGGAAATCCCACTGTGTTCTTCCCCAATATTCTCCATTTACCACTCCTTACTGTGTTCCTTTGTGTTCATTATATGATAGCACATTACATTTTTTTTTTAATTTCAGGTGCTGAAATGAGATAATTCACACATATGCATGAAACATTTGAGACATTCAAATCAAAACTCTCTCATATTCTCAGAAGCAGGAAGGACATAATGATTAAGGTTTTTTCTGAATTTGTTGCAGATTTAAGAGATGGACCTAAGGAAAGTTTAAAGGAGAATGTCTTCTTGTTCCAAAAACTGGCTTCTTTTTTCTCCTTAGGAAAGGCTACTCTGCTTTAAAATCCGTGAAATATCCATTACAATCAACATTTTTCTATTCCTTGAGACCTCCCAAGTGCCCAGTGCTGGCACTGTCCCCTGAGATCATAGGAGAAAGTCCAGTTTAGGTGACAATGTAAATTTCCCCAACCATCAATGTCTGATACATTTTGGTTTCTTGTATGATCAAGTCCTAAACTTCATTTTTCAGAAGGACTTACTGATTCATAATGGTATTTTGCATTTAGAAATTTCCAATCTAGTTGAAATTCCATTTTAAAGATCACTTTCCCCCTTTCCTACTGGCCATAACTTAAGCAAAGAGCTATTTTATAAATAACTTCTGCTTTTAGTCTTCTGAAATTAAAAAATAAACAGCTGAGCATCATGTAAAGTAGAAAAAAAGTGTGATCAGGAACTAGGGGACCTGGATTCTAAATTAGGATGTACTACATATTTAGCTTTCTTAAGAATGTTTACTAGACATGTGGCCTTGGACAATTTACCTAGTATCTCCAGCTTCAATAGTTCCCTCATAGATTGTTATGAGAGTTAAGTGAAATAATATTTGCAATGCATTTAATATAAAACTACACACTCTATAAATGGCTCAAAATTTGTATGAGTATTTCCATTAATATTATTACTACTGTTGAAGTATAACTAATTTCTTTGCCAGCAAGTACATATTCTCTAAAACAAATTACTCTACCCATCAAGATGGGCTCACCCAAGGACCTGTTTCCTTCTAAGGCAAAGGCTGCACTCATACCTGTCATTCTCTGCAATGATCCTAGACTAGGAATTGTAAATTCCAAGGAGCAAGAAAGAAACTGAAGGAACTAAAGGGAGTGAGCTTAGCATACTGCACCTGGTCTAGAAAAAGAACCCTGGGTCCTTGGTGGTAGTGTTCATGCTGATGCTTTTTCTACTGTTTTTAAGCAATAAAACACTTCTGCATACATTGCATTTACATAGCAGTATTAGAAAAAAGTCAGCAAAGATGGACATAAAGTATGGTAATTCTGGTGACTTTTTCAGTATTTCACAGCATATTTCTAGATATTTCTGATTTTTTGTGGATATATAATTCACATATCATAAAAACTGTTCTTTTAATATGCACAGTTTTTAGTGTATTCTCAAAATGGTACAACCATCACCATTAAGATTTCTAAGTATTTCTGGAGCTCTTATAAATGTAGGGTTTCTGGGAAAGCTTAGGAAATATATCATATGACCCTGCCTATAAAAAATTTAAAATTTTATTGAGAAGACATAGTTTATAAATTCAAGTCTTCTCACTACTTATGACAAAAGACATTGGGACTGAGGTTATGGCTCAGTGATAGAGTGTTTGCCTAGCATGTGTGAGGCACTGGGTTCGATCCTCAGCACCGCATAAAAAATAAATAAACAAAATGTGTCCATCTACAACTAAAAAATATTTTTTAAAAAATATAATGATGCCATGCAAGAGCATATATACACATACAGTAAGTTCTAAGAAAGGAGATGAATTAACAGCCAGGGTTGTGTATTATGAGGGAGTCCTCACGTAGAAAGCAGGCTTTGTAGATGAAGGAAAATTGGAGAGAAGGTATGAGCAGGGAGGACCATCAGATGCAAGGAACTGTCAGGCTAAATGGCCCAAGTGTTAAACTCTTACCAAGCATAACTATTTTCCCTACTGAGAGACTGCTGGGACTTCAATAGGAAATAGAAAAGAGATTAGATGAAGCTCAGTGATTTCAGCCAGAGATCGCCTGTTCTATTTGAAAGTAATTTATATAATAGTGACCAGCAGCAACTCTCAGAAACTCAGGTATAATGCTTATTGGCTTCCATGAGATGGATGCTTTGTGGAGTGAAGACAGTATTTAGCCCCCGGTTGGAAATTCCTGCTTTAAAAAGCCATTTTGTCCCATTTTGAAATAAAGTGAGAGTGAAAGCCATGCCCCATGATGCTTCATGGTTAATAAAACAGCAAAGCCATTTCTGCCTGGGCATAAAAGATTATTTTAAGCATCATCTCCCTGGCTCCTCAGTTACTAAGGGAATCCTGTCTCAGCTCAGCAGTGCAGATGGGCAAGTTGCCATGACAATCCTGCTAGGCCTGTTTGGAGTCTAAATACCACAGATGGAGAAACCATTGTCACTGCATTGCCCCTGAGCAGCCTGGCAGTGCCCTCTCTGCCCTTTGCAGAGTGCCCATTCCTTCTCCTAGACCCACTTCATCTGAAGTCCTTGCCTCTGCGGTGCACAGGCACAGCTGGACAGGCGCTTAAGGTCAGCAGCTCATCCTGTTTGATGGTAACTTTCTCCTTTTGTCCCAGACTGGGTTGCTCATGTTGGGTCATAGTCAAGTCCTCATGTCCTTTGGGCACATACAAATTCTTCAGATACATACAATATTCTTCAGGTCTCATCTTTGCCTCTCTGAATGGAGGAGGTACTAGATATTTATTCAGAAACTGCACTTGGGAAAAAAAGAAAACATGGACTAAATATTATTTTCTCTCCTGTGAGCCAGCCAGGCATAATCTGAAGCTCTTTTGCAGGATGACTCTGTGCTGATAGTAAACAATTTGGTCCATCCTGCTACCTAAACACAACTCCATTCTTTCACATGGACATACACACGATATTAGTGGTTCTAAATATGGCCACCAGTCTTCCATCCCACATGCTCTTATTATAATGTGTCTTTGCCACCCTCACAATCAGGTTGGGTCTGTGTCCCTTCACCTTGAAACTAGGCCTGTTTATGATTGTGGTGAAGGTATATTAGGTGACTTCCAAGGCTTTGTCATAAATGGTAATACAGTCCACACATATTCTCTTGAGATGCTTGCTCTTGGAAGCTGACTGTTCCATTGTGAGGGAGCTCAAGCAGCCAGCATCTATGTGCAGAGACTACATACAGGTGTTCCAGTTGCCAGCCAGTTGAAGTTTCAGTTGAAAGCCAACATCTATCACCAGACACAAATTCAATAAGCCTATAGATGATTTTGGCCCCCAGCTGATACCATCCCTCGTCTTTAAGTCATTCCAGGCACCATACAGCAGAAACCGTGGTAAGCAGAAACCGTGTCCTTTCTGAATTCCTGGCAAAGAGAATCCACACAAAAAATAAAACCGTGGTTGTTCCATGCCAAAAAGTTTGGGGTGGTTTATTCCTTTGCAATATTTGCTGCAAACATGTTCCTTTTATTTATAATGCCCCTTTTCTATTCCACTCCTGGGCAATCTTTCTCTTCCCTCAAAGAATAATTATGCTACCTCCTCTATAAGTATCCTGTCCAGGCGCTTTATATTGACACCCTTACTCTGGTGCTTGCCATTTTCTCTGCTTACCTCCTGTCTTCCCTGATATTCTTTGACTTTCATGAGCACCGAGGGTTTTTGTCTTGATGTTTTTGAGTAGAAGCAAAATCACAGAATAAATGGGGATTTTAGAACCACGCAATTATTTTTTAATTCCAGCTGGGCTACTTTATTAGCTAAGTGGGAAAGCAACTTACTCTTTGAGTTAAATGTAATCACATATGTAGAATGGTGTACATACCAATCATCATCAGGAGAACTTTTGTATCTATTCTGAGCCAAGTGCCTGACATACAAAATGCCAAATAAATAACTGGCGTTATCACGATTATTTTAACATCTCCCACATTTAGTACAGTGTGATTCAAATTCATTTGATTATTTAACCGCTATTTTTAAGCACCTACTACCAGGAACTATTTATTTCATAGTTGATAGTCAATTAATATTTTTAAATATGTCTTTTAAAATAATGCAAATGGCAATACATTTGGATTCTTAAGGGATATGAGCTTTGTAACCAAGAATAATTTTTCTCAAAACTCAAAAAGGAAACTTGAATATAGAAGAGTTATTTTTTGATCTTGATGTCACATCTCAAAATCAATCAAGGTTGTTACATTTTGAACTTTGGGCTTAGTGGTCTATATTAGTTTTCTCTTGCTGCTATGACAAATGATCCAAAAGTAAGTGGCTTAAACAACATAAACTTATTACCTTCCAATTCTAGAGATGAAAAGTCTGACATAGGTTTTACTGGGTTACTATGAAGATGTCAGCAGATTCACATTCCTTTCTGGAAGCCCTAGGGAAGAATTCATTTCCTTGTGTTTTCCAGTATCTAGAGGCCACTGCATCCTTGGCATGTGGACCCCTTCTTCCATCTTCCAAGCCAACAATAGCGGGTCAGGTTCTTCTCACATTATATCTACCTTACCCTTTTTCTGTTGTCCCATACCTCTCTGACCATAGCCAGGAAGGTTCTCCAGTTTTTAGGGACTCATAGGATTATAGTAGGCCTACCTAGTCAACTGTGTATACTCTCCACGTCTCAAGGGTCTTAGCCTTCATCACACCTACAATGTCCCTTTTGTCATGTGAAAAAGCACATTTACAGGTTCTGTGGATGAGGTCATGAGCATCTAAAATAATAGGACTATTATTCTACCTTCCAGAGTCCTTTCACTAAATATATCATAAGGGACCTCATCTGAATAAACTCTGCTTCTTGCCATCTCACAGATGAAGAGGCAGAGAAGTGAAGTGATTTACTAAGATTTAGTTAAGTTTAGAAGAGTCTCTTGACTTCAAATCCACAGCTCCTTTTTTGTTTGTTTTGCTACCAGGGATTAAACTCAAGGGCACTCAACCACTGAGCCACATCACCAGCCCTATTTTGTATTTTATTTAGAGGTAGGGTCTCACTGAGTTGCTGAGGGCCTCACTAAATTGCTGAGGCTGAATTTGAACTCATGATCCTCTGGTCTCAGCCTCCCAAGTGGCTGGGATTATAGGCGTGTGCCACCACACCCAGCTAAGCTCATAATTCTTTCTAGCATGCTGCTACTTAAAGTGTGGTCAACATCTACATCACTCTGAACTCATTAGAATGCAGATTCTCTGCCCCCGCCCCACCTCAGACTTAAAAAAACATGCTATTTTAGCATAATTTTAGGTAAATGTTTTGCACATTTAGGTTTGAGAGGCCCTGGTTTAGGACATCATACAACTTCCTATTTCATCTTTGTAAATGTTATATAGGAATGGAGTGGGTGATCATCTCAAGCAGTTTGGCTTCATGCTTCTCTTAAAACTGACTGATTCTGATCTAGGCCGATCAGATCCTTCAAGATTTATACTTAGCATTACCTAAACTTAGCATTATTATACTTAGCATTATCCTAAACCCTTGTTTGTCTGGGGAAACATCTGGATGCCAAACTGTGTTCCAATATTATGTCAAGTATTTTCTAAACAAAAAGGTAGTACAGCAAAGTAGTTAAGCTCTTCTATTCTGTATTCAGTCTGCCTGGGTTAAACTTTTGATTTTACCTAACAAAGTTTAAGGTTGATAACCTAAGATGAGCTGCTTGTCTTCTTTGTGCCTCAGTTTACACATCTGTAAAGTGAGGATGATAATACTAGTACCCACCTTATGGAGAAGGATTAAATGAGATGAGTTAATGTTTGTAAAGCTCTTAGAATAATCTCTGCCACTTAGCACAAGCAATGTTAAGTGCTAGCTATTTATTTCATTCTTCTGAAAACCCCTAGGCCTCCTCCAAGTGGATTTAAAATCCCAAATGAACCTAGGATTTTCTCCAGTCACTTTATCTGCTAACCTCAGAGGAGACACTCTGACTGTGGTTCCAGGTAACCAGAATACTCACTGGTCTAGAGCCATGCTGGAGCAGTCAAAACAACACTGGCATTAGTAGGAAGGCCAGGGAGAAGATGTACTTGGCTAAAAGGATTTGGTCCCCTGGCCTGAGATACTCCATTGTCTGTTGCTAACATTTTTGTTCAGCCATCAAAGAATTTCAAAGATATGCTCTGTGGCATAAATACATTGAGTTTCAGAACCACGCTGAATCCAACAGAGGAGGACACAATGCTGAGGAACTTTAAATCCACATCACTATGACCACACTCCTCTTTTTTTCCCTTTTCTTTTCCCAGACAGATGCATTTATCTTCTGGTAATCTCTTTAAAACTAGAGCCTTTGGCCTGATCCAGAAGTTTAGACTAAAAAACATATTTTTAAAAGCCATATATTGAAGTTGCAAATTGTGACCTGGTCTTGCTGGAGGATGTTGAGGAAATATTCATTTTCTCACTGAATGAGTATTTGTGGATAGTATAATATGGTCTTTTAGGCTTTCTATTCCAGCCAGCAATAGAATCTCAAAGTTTCTGAAAGTGCATTTTACCTATTTCACCATCATATACTTGACTCATCTTCATAACATCTCTACCAATTTTAAAATATGCTAAATTCCTACAACTTTGGAAAAATGGAAGAAGGCCAGGGAATATTTAATAAAAAGTCTGAATTTGTTTAAGATTTTAATTTAAAGTATAAGGGATGTTATGAAATAAGGGACAGCATAAATTAATCCTAAAATGTGAATTTCCCTATAATGAAAATTTTATTATTCTACAATAAGTCAACCATACAGGACATATCACTAACACTATAAGAATTAACAGCAGAGCCAAGTGGCAAGAACACATAGGAAAAGATTTCTAATGATCCCTTGACTTGAAATCTACTCCTTCTATTATGATTCTCTTTTGTTGGACATCATTTTAGTAATGCACAAATGAAAGCATTCATAATATTTTATTTAATTAGGAGAGGGATTGTTATATAAACTTCCAATCTTAATTAGTAGAGTAAGAATTAGAGAGCTGTGCACCAAAAAGAGACTGTAAATTATCACTGTTCCTGTTATGGCTTGGATGTCAGGTGCCCTGAAAAAAGCTCATGTTAGCCAATATAGGAATGTTCAGAGGTAAAACAATTTGATTAAGGGAGCTGTAACCTAATCAGTGGATTAATCCATTGATGGATTAATAATTTGAATGGATTACTGAGTGGTAACCATAGACTAGTGGGCTGTGGCTAGAGGAAGAAGGTCACAGGGACATGCCCTTGGGTTTATATTGTGTCCCTGATGACTTGCTTGCTCTCTGTGCTTCCAGAATGCCATAAGCTGAGCAGCTTTCCTCTGTCATGCCCTTCTGCTTTGATGTTCCACCTCACCTGAAGCCCAGACAATGGAGTCAGCCAAATACGAACTGAACTTCTTCAACTGTGAGCCTAAAAGAAACTTTTCTCCTCTAAGTTGTTCTTATCAGATGAGTCACAGCAACAGAAACTTGACTAACATAGTTCCATTGGTAAACTAAAGTCCTAGAGAGGCAAAGTGGTCCCAGTGTCTAAGGCAATTTCTAAAGTATAACATTAGAAGGGATGAGAAGCTCCAGATCAATCCCTATGTGTCCTAGGGAAGCTTAGACTGGGTCCCTCAGCAGCTAGGCCTAGGCCTACTACTCATCAATTAGCAGCATACTACGGGGACTAGATAAAATGTTATGAGTAGGGTGAAGAGATGTACACTTTTTTTTCTCCAAGGTGCAAAGTGTTATTGAGAAATGTCCAAGGTAACTGCAACAGCAATGGATGGAATGGAAGGGCAAGCAAAGTTTTGAGACTTACTTAAGTTCAAGTAGTAGCTGCAAATTGATCCTTGCCTGAACCTTGCAAGACAGGCTATCCAGATCTCTAATAAAAAGAAGAGGCTGAAAAAGCTAAACTTTTAATGTATTTTTTAATTTCTACAAACACTCATCTGACAAATAAGGAAATGGACTTGCATATAGTAGAATAAATGTCCAAAGTACATATATACTGGCTAGGCTGGATTCAGAACCCAGGAGTTTGTTTAGCTCCCTCTTGTTGCATCACAAATCACCCTAAAGTTTAGTGACAACAGCATTAAGCATTTATTTTCTCTAGCAATTATGCCTGGTCAGGAATTCGTGA
Organism: Geosciurus inauris; assembly: GCA_004024805.1. Classification (NCBI taxonomy): domain Eukaryota; kingdom Metazoa; phylum Chordata; class Mammalia; order Rodentia; family Sciuridae; genus Geosciurus; species Geosciurus inauris. The sequence continues at coordinate 115,807 of PVHX01002086.1, forward strand.
GCTTCTAGGCTGTTGATTCAGGCTGAAGGACGTTCATGAGTTACAGTCATCTCAAAGATTGCCTGGGGCTGTTGGATCCACTTCCTACATGGCTCAGACATGGCTCACTTGTAATGCCCAAATCACTGCGACCCCTCACTCATGATTCACAGGTGAGTTCCCCTCCACATGGGCCTCTTTATAGAGCTGTATGAGAATCTGTAGAACATGAACACTGGCCTTCCCCAGGGGAGCAGTCCAAAGGACTAAGACAAAAGTAGCAATAGGTTTTATGACCCAGCCCTGGAAGTCGCACAACTTCACTTTGGTCATATTCTATTGTTACCACATGCCAGCCCAATTTCAGTGTAAACTCTGCCCATTTGCCAGATATGTTGTTTTGGACCCACACCTAAATTCTAAATTTGTGTCCCTTCATCTATAATATAAAAAATAACAACTTCCTTTCAGAAATGTTTTGAGGATTGACCAATACAACATTATCAAAGCACTGCTTAGCACAATGAGTTGTCCCACAGGAAGCATTATTAGAAGTGATTTCTTTTGTTAGCTTTCTCAGAAATCCTGTCCTTTTTCTCATTCTTCTAAAAGTTAAACTCCGAACATCCTTTTCCCCTCACCCCTGAAGACGTGAGCACTCTTCCACCCCTGCAGACGTCAGCACCCCTTTCACGCAACACCCTCTTCAGACCCAAAGTACGACGATTGCGGAAGGGGAACTCTAGTTCTGAGGGTTGATCCCAGTGCACGGAACTCATTGGGAAACGGACCGGAAGTGGCTCCGCTGGCTTTCTTTCCGTCACGGAGGACGTTAGCGGACAGGCGGTGTGACGGCTACCCCAGGGCAGCTACGAACGCCTGGTGGTTAAGTGTGGACGCTTTTAAAAAACAGAGGCGAGGCGCTCGGAGGTGTCGGGAACCGAGTCCTCCTCGGCCTCTTCATGCCAGGTTGGAGGCTGCTGGCTCAGGCCGGCACCCAGGTGCTGGGCTGCGGTGGCGGCCTGAGTGCTAACCTGAGCTTGGGGTGTAGGTAAGTACGAGCAAGAGAAGGGGTGTAGCGGGAGGTGCAGCTGCACAACGGCGGCCTTGAGCAGTGCCATGGCCTGGCGCGGAGGGGCCTGCCCTGGCTAGATGAGGAAGGTCCAGAAGTGAGGTACAGAAGAAGAGTGTAACTTAAGAAAGCATCTCCTAAGGGATTGAAGGTGTGATTTTTTTTTTAATGCTTATTAACTGGAGATTAGCCGCGAATATTATCAGTGGCAATAATATTTTCCAGCTAATGAGCATGTAATATGCGCCAGACGGTCCGTTAAGTGGAGTGTACCATGTAGCCTTAAGCGAGCAAACTATCGTACCTACGGTTTACGGGTAAAACTGAAACTTAGAAATGGAAACCAACTTGCCCAAAGTCATGCAACACATAGTGGAAAATCGTGATGCTAGCCTGGCCAAAAGCTTTACTTCTATTCTGGCCCCGCTCCGTGTAAGAACAACACAGCTCCTGCCTGACCTTCACCCACTAAGGTCTTTCTTGATATGTTCACCTGGTCAGAGGCCATATCTTTTGGGGTCTTCTAGTTTTGCGACGCCCAGTTTCTTCATGTCTGTGAGCCTAGGCCATGTCATTTCAGGGAGGAATTGAACTTAGAGAAACATCAGAGTGCTGCATCCTGCCACCTTCACTGGTATAAAACTATTAAGGTACACATTCAAATGGGGTAGTGACTTCATGTGTCTAGGTAGAACTTCCTTTATTAGGAATTGGTTTGTCCCAGAGAAGATTAAGAACTTTTCCTCCAGGGTAACCATTCATGGTAAAATGTGACCTTCATTGTGATCATAAAGAATATTAGGGGGTGGGAGGATATACAGTTCAAACCCTTTCCTCAGGCTGTGACCACATTTTCTAAAATGTGACTTCTCTTCCTTACATTAAATGGGGGAATTGTGATTTATATTATTTTTCATTTTTACAGAACAAACATTTGGCTTTTTGTTAGAAGTCTCCATGGCAAGAGTAGTACTTGGTGGTATGAGCATCTTTCTGAAGAAAATGCCTCATTCGTTAAGCAATTGGTCTCTGACGAAGATAAAGCCCAATTAGCAAGTAAACTTAGTCCTCTGAAAGATGAACCATGGCCTATACATCCTTGGGAACCAGGTGATTCTTTTTTATTTGATGAGTTCTAATTTCTGTGTGGCTAAACATTTAAAATTATAGGGACTGCTGGATAAATTTTTCATCTCTTGAATTAATTTTTATGTCATTTTAGTTTGTGTGTTTCATTGTGATTTGGTTTACAAGTGTATTTCTAGCTCCCTTATCAACTGTTAGTGAAACACCTCCTCAAGAAACTGTTTTGAGGTGAAAGGAGACTCATTCTGCATACATTCTCATTTTCTTCAGATAAAAAGAATACAAAATAAATCATTAAAGAAAGGGTGGGAAAATATGACTTAAAAATTAAAATACGTCACGAAGATGTTTTCAGTTGGGATGTTCTAACACTCTAGGTTTGCCAAGAATGACCCCAAAATTAGCTCTTTGTATCTAGTGAGATACTAAACCCATGTGTGGCCATACCAAGAAGAATAGGGCCTTTCCCATTGAGTGCATGGTCTCTGGTTGGGTACGTTGTGACAGCTGAATTGTATAGTAGCCAAAAGTTCTTAGTGGAGCAACTTTGCCCATTAATGCAGCAAATATAAGTGTAATGATGGAAATTAACACATTTTAGCACAATGACTAGTTGTAACATACCTTCTTAGAATTTAAGTGGTAGATGTTTTTTGATTAATAAAGTTGGATATGAATTGATACTATATGAACATGATGGATTTATGTGCTCTATGTATATGCTATTATTTAAAGACTGGAATATACCACCTTACCTATTTTCTTTATTTGGTACAGTTTTCTTATATTTGTTCATTTTACAAACATTTATTGAATTTCAATATATTACGCCAGCCATAAAGTCTGTTGCATCTGTAAGGGTCAATCTTGTTTTACTCTAAGAATATACTAGTATAATTTTTCATACGCCTGTTTCTTATATTAAAAGCAGATTTTAGGAGAGACTGTTAGATGATATTAGCAAATGTTGAAAAGCTTTTGTTTTAATTTCCAGGTTCTTCTAGAGTTGGCCTTATTGCTGTGAAACTGGGTATGATGCCTCTATGGACTAAGGATGGTCAGAAACATGCAGTCACATTACTTCAGGTAAGAAAGAAACTTACCTGATTTTAGTATGTCAAGATGTCTTTGTCTGGACTTCCATGGTCATTTTTTGTATTTTGAAAGTTGTAATGGTATGGTGAAGAAAAGGGTAATGTCAAACATGGGTAATATCAAAGAACTTTACTTCTGATGGTTTCAGGAATGTTTTGAGTCTTGCTTGAGCAGGGACCTGATTAGAATAGGTATTAGAATAACTGGAACTGTACCTTGGGGTTAAAATGCAAACCTAGCTTCTCATAGATCTGCCAGTTTAATTCATTATTGGAAAAACATCTCAATCCCGTCTTATTTCCACTTAGAGTTTTTTCAGCTGCAAATTGATATTTTTGATCTCTTTGCTAACAATGAGAATGTAATATACTCTTATCTGAAGAAGCCACATTTTGTTCACTGAGATGAGGTGTACCTGAATGGTTAAGAATGTGGGTCCTGGGACAGCATACCTCTGAGTTTAAATCCTGATTCTGCCATGTAGTAGCTTTGTTTCTTGGAGCACTATACTTCATCTGTAAAAGATATAGTTCTATTCTGTAAAAGAAATAATTCTGACCTACTTCAGAAGGTTATTGTAAGAACTGCACAAGATGATAAATGCCAGGCACTTGAAACAACGTTAAATGTGTAGAAATTGTTAGCAACTGTTGTCTTTATTACTGTAAAAAGAGCATTAGTCACTCCCCCAATCACTTTGAACAACTCAGTTAAATCTTTGGGACCTAGTCTTAGACAAATGATTAGACAAGTAGTGATAATTAAATTAAGTACTCATGCTCATAAGTATTTAGAATGCTAATAAGGCACAGATAGCCTACAAACCCTTCATAAATTTTTATTGGCTCTGAATGACCAAGTATAGGACCATGGTTTTAAGAACTCTGAAGAAATTTGGAAGTTTTCAGGAATGGCAGGTAGGATTGTAACTTGATACAGCCATTTCAGAAAATAATTCAGTATTATGTGGTTACTTTAGATAGTTCGACAATTCCCTTCCCAAGTTTTACTGGAAAATTTGAACAGGTGTGTGCCAGGATTCCTTTATAATGGTTTAGAGCAATATCATACTTAATACCCCAGAAATGGAAATATCCCAAACATCCATCAGCATTAGAATGGGTATAGTCACAAATGAAATGCTGTACAGCAATGAAAATGAACAGCATAGAGTTAAACATGACACAGATGTTACAAAACCACTGTTGCGCAACAGAAGACATGAAAGAGTATATACAGTCTAAAACAGACAACACTAGACCATTGTTAAGCAGTGCTCCCAAAGATAGTAATTATAGCGAAAAGTGATTACCATAAATGTCAAGAGTTGTTTCCAGAGCAGTGCTTCTGAAATTGTAGTGAGCCTCAGAATCATCTGGAGGGCTTATATATGAGTCATTCTGATTCAGTGGGTCTGAATTGGAGTTGGTGAGTGCATTTTTAGTAGGTTCCCAGCTGTTGTGGATTATCTGGAGACCACACTTTGGGAATCCCTGCTCTAGAGTAAAAAGGCAGAGAGATGACTGAGAGAGACACAGAAGCTTTGGGGATCCTATTTCTTGACCTGGGCATTGGTTAAATGTTATCCTTATAAGCATTCATTTCATTGTATGTTTATATTTTATGTGCTTTTCTGTTTGTTGTATTTGACAGTTTTTTAAAGGTTTAGTTGTATATTTTATCCTAGGTCCTCAATATGGCTGGTGTGTCATGTTAAAATGTATTTTGACACTTTTTTTTTTTAAGGTACAAGATTGCCATGTTCTAAAATACACTTCAAAGGAAAATAATAATGGAAAAACCGCAACACTAACTGTAGGAGGAAAAACCGTATCACGTTTCCATGTAAGGATATATTTTCATTTTCATTCTTGGACTAGTACATTCCATTAATTTCAGATCTAAATGCTTTCATGTTTTGAAATCATTCTATAACCACAAGTTTGCATTTATCCATGAGGATAATTGTTTGGGGAGGCAGTCTAAGGGAATTTAAGTGTGTTCCAGTATCTCCTCCTTCATCTGGGACAAGTGATTTACGTCCCTAAGATTAGTGTTTGTATATTTGTAAAATGAATGTAAAAATACTGTTTAACTGATAATGTTTGTCACAAGGATTAAATGACATTTTTCCAATTTGCATGAAATATAACAGATACTCAATAGATTTGGTTCTTTTGTTGTTTTATTCCACTATTCCCATGGAAATTGACTCAGTATTTGACCCCAACAGCATGTGAGGATTCGGTTTTTGTCTTTTAGAAGGAGCTTGCAGTTCTTAGGAGAAAGCTATGTAGCAACCCTCATCAGATTTTTTTTTTTAAATAAAACATTTTTTTCTAAGTGGAATACTAATAGAATGTTGACTGTAGTTTAAATTAGGAAAAAACTGCCCAATTAGTAATGTCTGTTGTGTGACTCTGAGCAAAACCTTTTTAGATAAAGTGATAGTTTTTACTAACAAAACATCTTTAGATTTACTAGAACGTACTGCTTATCTCTAAGCAAACACTTTTTCATTATAAGTTGTTTATGAAATGAACTTGGACAAATATTAGTGTGCAACCCATACTGTCCATCTATCAAAACTAGCAGATATTTATTGTTTGCCTGCTATTTCCTTGTCATAGTTAACTTTGAGCATTTATTAAGTGCTAGTTACATAAGCATTAAGCCTTTTACATTCATTACCTTAACCTTTTCAGCCTCTTAGATAATTCACTTAGGACAACCCATTGGTAAGAGGAATAGGGACAGATTCCAGAATTCTGTGTGCTTAACCATTTCTTGGTAAGAGAGATGAACAAATAAAGTAGCCAGTCCAGGACAATATTATTATAAACCCAAGAAGCACAGAACTAGAGATAGCCAATTCTTCTTGAGAAAATCCCAAGTGGTTCACAGGGAGAAGACTAGAAAGGAAAATAAATGTTGAAGACCTGCCAGTGGGAGTGGTTTCTCCAGAGACAGGTGGATCATGTGTACTTGGGAGAGAAGCATGATATGACTGCATCTTAGTGTGTGGGTGCAGGTGCAGGCGTGGGCCAGTGAACAAGAGTGGTGAAATAACTGTCAGATGAGTGTGAAGGAGTTTAGACTTAAGGAACTTTCCGAATTTTTTAATCAAGGAAGTAACATGATCAAATTGTTATCTTAGTTAACTACAATTAGAAGAGTCTGGTTTCAGGGAGTACTTTTAGGAAGTTGTTTTAAGAAACTAGGAGATAGCTGACACCTTTTGAACCAAGGCTTTCGGATTGAAAGGAACAGATTTGTAAAGGACTGGGTGAATATGGGTATGAGAGTGAAAGGACACAGGCATAAGACTATTTCTAAACAAGCATCTGAGTCAGTGCTGATGCCATAAACTGGGAAAGGGACAATGAACACAAAGCTTTAGAGGAAAGATGTGTTTGAGGTGATCACAAAAAGTGCATATGGAGTTGGCCTATTAATAGTGAAAAATACTCATTGGTCAATAGGTAGTGATTGAGTCTTATTATAAAACTGGCCTGTTTCATAAGTGTTAAAGAAATGAGTTAATTTTGCATATTGTGGTAGCATAGTCTATTTTTTTATTTAAGTTTTGTGATAATATCCATTTTTTTACCAATTCTTGACAGTTAATTATCAAACTTAGGTTTCAATTAATACCACAATGAGATATTTGTGGAAACTTTTAAAAATATAAAATGTTTGGATTTTTTAATTGTATAAATGTGTACCAGGCTTTCTGTGAATAATTCTCTGGCTTGACATACTACTGTTTTCTAATTGATTTTATTTTGTTTTTGTAATAACTAGTATAATTTTTTCATTACCAAATTTGTAAATTCATAGCTTTATGGCCTTGCTTTCATAAGTCAAACACTAGGTTGAGATAATTTATTCTGCTTCAGCAGATTTGTGAACATTGCTTCCTCCAAAATAGGAGACAGTGAGAAAACAGTGGATGTAGACTTGAGTTCCAATCCTGTGTTCTGTTATTAGCTCCCTTTGTTCATCTTTTGAACATCCATTTTCTTTCCCATAAAACAAGGAGTAGGACTTGGTCTCTAAATCCTCTTCTAATTCTGGAAGTCTCACATTGGTTCTCTGAATATTGTAGTTCTCAAGAAAAAAAAGTTCCAAAGCAAATGTACTTGGAAACTCTGTTTAATTTATTCTATCTTTCTTAATTATGAAGATGTGTTATAGATAAGATTTTTATGAAATAATACTAGAAGTATTAGTAAATAATATAATATTAGTCATTAAAATAGCACAGAAATGATATTACTGTAGTTTCATACTCAAGACTGTGGTCCTCATATTTTTCTCACAGTTCTTGTAACTTTAGCTTCTTCACAGCAAGGTGATTGGGGTGTTATATTCTTATATTGTGTGTTTTGCCCTTCTCAGCTTACATGAGCATTCAAAACTATTCACTTCTTTAACATAGTAAGCACTACAAAGGACCTTCTTAGGTGATTTCTTCAATATATAGTTTTTATAGATCCTGAGGACATTTATCACAATATTAAGAAAAAGCTTATAAGTGCCTATAAGTGACCTTTTTTAAAATGAGATGTGAATATGAAGTTTCAGAATTCTTTATAAATAAAGCAATTTTGTTTGAAAAAGGAAGAGTTTGAAAGTATATAACCATCCTCTTACATAATTTACACAAATAGATTCCATAAAGTAAAATAAAATAAAGCTGCAAATAGATTGATTATAGAGGGTTTCTTTTAAAGCAAGATCTATGAATATATAAAATATCAAAAAAATAGTTAAGCACTCAAAAATAAGTTTAACAAATCAGTTTTATTATCATAGAGCTAGAACTGTTTTAGGAATTTGTGCCTTTAAGTAATTAGACTACTTTGCTTTTGCTATTTTTGTATCTTATAAATAAAAACTGATATAGTACGTACTGTTTTTGAATAAAGAAGTTAAGTGGTCTTACAGGTTGATCAGATCAATTTATCTGAGGAGCAGAAAAGTATTTTCATTGTGGGAAGGATAATTGCAGAGAACTTTGAAGAAGGGGAAAAAATGCGACCTCGTCGATGGGATTATTCAAGTGTGACAATGCTGCCAGACTTTTAAATTGCCTTTTGAAATCATTTATTTGGAAATTTTAAGAAGAGAAGAAAGAAAAAAAAACTGCTTCTGGTTTCAACTTGAGCATTTTTCTCATGGCTGAGACATAATTAGTTTTGTAATATTATGATTTTAATGGAAAAAAATTAAAATATTCAGTTTTATCAAAATTGAAAAATAATAAGTAGATTTTACCTAATTTTTTTTTTTTTTAAGTTTTAGGTAAAGGAAAGAATTTTTCTCAGAAACATTCTGGTATACATCATTGTCTAGCCTGTCAGTGCATGCTTGGATCTAAAGTTAGAGATGTAGATAATAAAATCATCTAGGTACTCATAGGCCAGCAGGCAGGCAAACAGACATAAGTAGATAAGTGTAAGTGATCTGAACAATAGTATATGCAGGTTCTAGGTTGGTATAGACAAAGGAGCAATGGATTGTAGCAAGGCTGTTCAGAGAAGGATTTGGACAGGAAATATAACAGGACAGGAGCTGGGATGGAAAACTTACTTAATAATTTTAATGAGCTTCGTTTGGAGGTACAGGGTGGGAAGGAGATTACAAGTCAAGAATGGCATAGACAGACACAGGAATGGATATATAGGATACCGTGGTCCATTGAGGGCAGCAGTTCCTTCTTTTATGATTAGAGGAAAAGTTGAGGGAGAGGAACTAGCAGCAAGATAGGTATACCAGTGCTGGTTATATTTCTAATGAAAGAGGCACTCTTTACATCAGAAAATATAAAATGATGTGACTTTTTTTGGCAAGTCTTATAGCAGTCTATATCAAGAGTTTTAAATTAAGGGAATGGTAGATACCTGGAACATTATTATTAGGAAATAAGATGTCCATGAAGTTTTATTTTCAGGGATATTGATTGTAGTTATGTTTACATAGCAGGGGAAAAGGTAGGGTTGAGGAGAAGGGCAGACAGTAAGACCTCCTAGAAGCTGGGGATATAGCAGCAACTAAAATAAGTCTCTGCCTTCAGGAAGCTTACATATTGGTGAGATTGGGAGTGTGATTGGGAAGCTATTCTACAGAAGATAAAATAATTTAAAAATGTATCATTTTGAAGATTAAATAAATAAAATTTATTTAAAATCTTTGAAGATAAATAAAATCAGACAAGTGGGTGGCAAGTGACAAAAGTGGTGCTATTTTAGATAGAATAATTCAGGAAAGGTAAATTGATAATTAGAGGAAGACCTAAGTAAGTATGGGAGGAAATCACCAATTCTGGCAGTAAAGGTCAGCAGGCAGGGGAAATAGTATCCATAAAGGACCTGAGGCAAGTGTTGGATATGTTCTTAGATCAGTGAGGGAGTTCATTTCCTCTGAAGCATGATGAGCCAAGAGGAGAATAGAAGATGAAGTCATTGTGTAGAACTTTATAACAGGGACTTAGGATTTGATTCTGCATCAAGGTGGAAGGCACAATAGAAACATGATATAGCTTAAGTTTTAAAATGATCATGGCAGCCTGTGAATTGAGAATGGACTAGGGAATCAGGAATATGGGAAAATGGACCAGGCAAAAGATTAGGGTAGAGGGGAGGTAGGAAGTGGTTGGTGTGGGCTGTATTTTTAAATAGAAGTTATAGGGATTGCTAATGAATAGACATGTCATGTGAAAAAAGCAGGGGTGACCACAGAATTTGCCAACAACAGAAGTTGGCATTTATTGAGATTTGGAAGACTAAGGGAGAGCAGTCAGAAGAAGTTGAGTCAATTTTAGATGTTAAGTTTGAATTGCTGTTTCATGTTGAGGTAGAGATAATGCAATTGGACATGTGAATTTATAGTTCAGAACAGAATTTGAATTAAGTTAGAAATGTGAAGCTATTTACATATACGAGAACTAAGAGTGTAATGACTATAAGCCAAGTGAAAGTTTTCAAAGAGGGAGTAGTCACCTGTGTTGACTATTCCTGATCAATATTAACCATTGTATTTGAGTATTGACCAGTGTATTTGACTATGTAGAGATCATTGATCACCTTGCAAGCCTCTTTCTACTGAATGTTAGGGGCTGAGAGCACCTAATTAAAGTGGGTTGAGAGAACAGGTAGAGAGAAAATAGACTTAGCAAGTCTTTTGAGGAGCATTGCTAGAAGCAGGAACAGAAAAACTAGCTAAAGAATATATGGTCAGGAAAAGTTTTTGTTTTAATATTTGGGTTATTATGACGTGTTCATTCATTAATAGGAAGGTTGCAATAGAAAGGAAGAAATTGATTTAGAAGAGAATGGAGACAGTTTCAGGAGGGAAGACAGAATGGATGAGAAGGAGATGGGAACCCATGCTTTTAATAAGAGCATAGACAATTCATTCGTCTATCAATATGATTTTCAGTCTTGGTTTGGTGTAGACTCATGTGAGGTACTTTAAAAAAATAACTGCTGCCTAGGTTCCACCATAGAGCAGTGAAGTTAGTCTCCAAGCACAGGACTGTGACATTTTCTGAAAGCTCGTGCATTTCATGTGCAACCAGGAGTAGGTTGAGAGGATAGCAGTACAGTAGAGCTGGAACAGGTAATTTGACTTATTTGGTGGTAAGAACATGAAGAAGTTCTCTTCATTCTTATTGTACAGCTCAGAAGGAGAAGTAAGGAAGAGTGCCAGAGATGTTAGAAGAGTATGGGATGTTGTTTTAGTTAGAATTTTCGTTGCTGTAACCAAAAGACCTAACGAGAATGATTCGAGGAGGAAAAGTTTATTTGGGGTACTCAGTTTCAGAGGTCTCAGTCCATAGATGGCCAACTCCATTGCTCTGGGAACAAAGTGTGGCCAAACATCATGGTAGAAGAGTGTGGTGGAGGAAAGCAGCTGGGAACATGTCACCAGTAAGCAGAGAGGGCGCTCTCCTCACCACAACAAAGTATGAACCCCAAAGGCACATCCCCAGTGACTCCTCCTCCAGCTACACTCTACCTGCTTTTAGTCAACACTCAGTTAATCTCTATCAGGAGATTAATTCACTGATCACTTTAATTAAACCTCTTATAACCCGGTGATTTCATCTGCAAACTCTCTTACATTGTCCACAAATGAGCGTTTGGGAGTCACCACATACCTAAACCAAAACAGACTTAATTGCCTGGGAGTGTGTAAGAAAGATTTAACCAGGGAAATGTGGTTGCTCAGACCACATTTGGGACTTACTTTGAAGTGTGCCATAATATTTAAATGTGACCTATCGTGTTTTCTTTCATTTGTTTTAGAAGAGGCGCAAAGTAGACAAATAGTTTATTTTCTGGGGTTGGGGTCCTTGATACAGTCTCTAGTCTAAATTCAAATATGAGCAGAACTGGTTGTGGTAATGCACATCTGCATTCTCAGTTACTCAGGAGGCTGAAGCTGGAGGATCACAAGTTCAAGGACAGCCTGGGCAATTTAGCAAGATCTTGTCTTAAAAAACTCTGAGGGCTGGGGCTCAGTGGCGAGTGCTTGCCTAGCAAGTGTGAGGTACTGGGTTCGATCCTCGGCACCACATAAAAATAAATAAAGTAAAGGTATTGTGTCCATCTACAACTAAAAAAATATTTTTAAAAAAATCAAATATGAGCAGGGCACAACTCTCCTTTCCTACAGAACAAAGATCTTTACAGCATACTATTTTTGAAACACTATAGAGATAGTTAGATCCTAAGCAATAAGATTGTTTGTTCCTAGATTTATAGTGTATCATAGAAATAAATCTCACCTCCCTTAAATGAAGGGAATTGGGTGCTCTTTTATTCAGTAGGGAAATAGTATGCTTTTATTTATTTATTTTTTTCTGACATGTTAGGAACTTGACTTGGATCCCTATGCATTCATCTCCACTTTTCATATTTAACGTGTTACTAATGTGCACTGCTTTTCCTCTAGAAATCTCCATCTATATTGGAATTTTACCGAGAACTTGGATTGCCACCAAAACAGAAAATTAAAATCTTTCGTGTAACAGATAATGCTGTAATTAAACCAGGTAATCTGAGGTCGGGGAGAGGAGGGAGGTAAAAATACCCAATTATTTGACTTGTTTAATGTCAGCTATTTCAATAAAGCTGAATCTAAAATACAGAGTCCCAAACACTTTATTTTTAAATATAAAATGGTATCTGATTTAATTACTAGGAACAAACAAATCTTTGTCTCTTATGTGTGGAGAAGACTGTAGGGGACTCTTTGTTTTCTATGAGAGAGGGAGGAGCACTTTTGTTTTTAATATAGTGTTTCTTATTTGAAAACACCACTTTCAAAAAATACACTAACTTTTAAAATCCAAGGTTCATTGTTTTCAGGCTGGCATTCTGTTATATGAAGAACAACTAGGCTGTCCTTTAGTGAGAAAATGTAGTCTGAAACGAGAGAGTGGCCTATGACATTAAAAATCTTATTTAAAATTTACAAAATGTTTTACCTGATCCGTGGAAGGTCAAAAAATAGAATTTGACATACGATTTTATCAGTCACTATAGTTAACAAAATGCAACTTTGTAATGTTTTTGAACTTCAGATAAACTCCCTGATTTTCTTGAATGTGAGTTCTAACAAGGAGATTGTAGAAATTTTTAAGTTTTATAACTTGAAGGCAAAAATTAAATGGAATTAAACTAATGAATATAAAAATAGTATAAAATAGAATAATAGTATAAAATGAGCATTTTTCCACTTAAAAAATAAAAGTATAGTTTTAAAATAATGTATAGACAATTTGTTCTGAAGTGGTTTTAAATGATTCTCTTTGGATTTAACACATCTAATTTTCTTAAATCTTTTGTGCACATTTAGGGTAGGGATAAAAATTGAGTGCACACCAACTTTTGCTGTTGCTCTGGCCATGTGAAATTGTTTTTGTGGGTCAGAATGGTCAAATAGCAATTTAAGTCATTCAGCTTCATAGAAATGCACCCTATGTAATATTCCTGGAATGACCCCAATTTTTCTTTTTTTAAATTAATATTTTTGATTGACAGATGATAACCATATACATTACTGGGGTACATTGTGATGTTTTGATATATGTAGGCAATGTGGATTGATTAAACCCCTATTTTTTCTTAATTCAAGGTCCTTCTCTTGCCACATATATCCAGGATATGTCCTACCTTAAAGAAAACTACTGGGCTGGGGCTGTAGCACAGTGGCAGAGCGCCTGCCTGGCACACATGAAGCACTGGGTTCCATCCTTAGCACCACATAAAAATAAAAAATAAACAAATAAAATAAAAGCATATTGTTCATCTACAACAACAAAAATTTAAAAGGAAAAAAAAAGTACCCTCTGAAATCCAATTGTACTTTACTATTGTTAAACAAACTAATTGAAATCAGCTTTCAGTTACATTCTCTACTACATTGGTTCTTGAGTTTTTTGGTTTTTTTGTTTTTATCTCTTGACAGTATCAATGTTGATTCTTGACCAAGACGATAAATTTCTTAAGGTCAGGGGCCATCCTTAATACTTCTGCATTTCTAGTTGTATATGTTTGTAAATGCCCTGTAAGTATTTGTTAATTAATTGCCAAATTAAGTAGTTTTCATAAATGTTAATATATGATTTATAAAAACAAAATATTATGAAAGCTTTTATCACAAAATTTTAAATTTTTAGTAACTTGTTTCCCAAGTATATTTAAAAAGATTTTATTTACATATAACTAAATGTATATAAATAAACATTTTTTAAATGTTTTTATATAGAGTTAGGAATACCTATAATGACATTTTTTGCTATTCCAAATATTGGGGCACATGCTAGGAGAACTGTGTTTTATTGAAACAATGACCAGTATACCAAAAATCTGATACATATGGGCTTTTTATGGATATCATACATATTATACCATAATCATTACCTAGCATATGAGGGGACTGGGTTTGGATAATTAAAGTTTTTATTTTTCTCAAATGGATGATAAAAGACTTTCTCAAGCCCCAACATGTTTTTAGTTATTTTCTTATTTTCTTCATGTGATCTAGATAATATATCCTAGTTCATTGTACTTATGTACTAAAACAACCAAGAATTTTCAGATTTGTTGTTCACCAGCAATCATGGGAATCATTCATTTTGACCAGCTCCACTTTGGCTTCTGGCTGGTGACTCACTCCAGCACTGTGTCCCTCATGCTGGGGCACCATGTTCTTCAGCCTACACTTAGCCAGCTAAAAGACATGTTTGTTGAATAGTTTCATTGTTCGAGTATTTCTAATGTTTAATTGCAGAAAGGACTTTCCTGGTTTTTTAAAATCTAATAGCTAGGAGGCTTCCTGGCTGTAGTTTATGTTTGAAAAAGTTGTTTCTGTGCTAACACATCATGTTGATTTTTCATTTTCTTTTCACAAAGGCACTCCTCTTTATGCTGCTCACTTTCGTCCAGGACAATATGTGGATGTCACAGCCAAAACGTAGGTCCTCATAGCAGTCTCTTTTCCTTCTGTTTTCCTCCTATATTAAAAAGGAACAGAGTGAGTGAAGGTACAGTCTTTCAAGTCAGTGAATAAAGGACAAATATTCTCATTCATAATTCCAGCCTTCAGTATCACTAACTATACTAGTGGTAAAAATTGCACTGGATTAATTGTATGTGAAGAGTTCACATCAGAGCACAGCTTTTAGATGAGATGTATGCTTCTTGAGATGGAGCTAAGAGAAAGGTCACATTGCTTAGATTCTTTGTGAGTTGGGCCTGCTTCTACCTCAAAGACCAAAGACAACGTATGGTTTGATGGTGAAATACACATGAGCAATGCTGATTGAACTCTTTTGAGATGATTGTGTAGTCTAATTTTTAGCTGTTGTCTCCAATTGTAGGAAACAGTTAATTTAGTGACATTTTATACTATTTCCTAAAGTGGTTGTTGTGTTTAAGTGTCTCCCAGAATAACTAAAAAGTATTTTGTAACTGTATTTAAAGCTTATCAGAAAGTAGAAGAAATAACATCACACCTTAGAGCTTTTCAGTAGCATATTGTTCCTCAGTGTTATGTAAGTGATATTTCTTTGAAAGCAAACTTTTAAATGCTTTAACAAGAGTCTAATTTGGTAGAAATCAACATTTAGTTATTGCTAACAAATGTTGACTTTGAGTTGTATTTAGATTGGACACTGGTATTTTGGGTACTGTAGCTTTTTCATGTCTTACTGTTCCTGCCAAATCACTCGGTACTGCCTAGATGATCTTCAGGAAACACCTAGATCTTTTCAAAAATTTTAGAACTTTCCAAAAATTGGTTAGTTTTTCACTAGGGAAGGAAACAACCAAGCTCTTACATATGTTTCTATAGAAATTACTCTTTACAAGTTGTTGGAATTCAAATGACCTAGAGTAAATAAAACTTCAAGTATCAGCTGTTGACCATTCCTCTTCTTTCCTCACATAAATCATAATTTCATTTCTGTGCCTCATTTTTCACCTTTTTGTCACATGACATCCGTAAGGATATTCTGACTCGAAACCCTTTGAAAAAACCAGGTGTCCACATGTGATCAGGAATTGTCTTGTGATCAGAGTAGCTGAACAGAGTTTTTTTTGTTGTTATGTTTTGTTTTGGATGTTCTTGTTTGCTTGTTTGTTTTCTGGTGCTGGGGTCCAACAAAGCGACTTTTCACCAAGGAATCAGATATATTCTTCATTTCCACACCATCATTATCTATTTTCAAATATGGACCATTACCAAAGTTGCTAGATATCTTTACCTCTGTTCAACTATGTAGAAATGAAGCAGAATAGATTGATAGGGTGAATTCCCTTTTTAGAGAGATTTACGAACCTGTTTTTGTTTTGTTTTTGTGTTTTTGACTCCTAATTGTCATGGACTTTTCTCAAGAAATCACATATTTCTTGGTAATTTTGTTCTGCTTTCCTTTTCAAGAACGTGAAATATTGATGCTCTAGAACTTTGATTTGGTTCATTGAGGAGGTATATGTTATAAATCAGATTATTTACTATTGTGTTTTTTGATTAATTTATTTATTTATATTATACAGTACTGGGATTGAACCTAGTGGTGGTCTACCACTTAAATACATCTCCAACCCTTATTTTTTTGAGACAGACTTCATAAGTTACCAAGTAGGCTGGCCTCCAAGTGATCCTCCTACCTTAGCCTCCTGAGTCACTTGGATAATAAGCATGCACCACTATACCTGGTTAGATTGTTTTACCTTTTTTTTTTTTTTTTTTGGTACTGGAGATTGAACCCAGAGGTGCTTATCCACTGAGCCATACTCCAATCCCTTTTATTTTGAGACAGTCTTGCTAAATTGCTGAGGCTAGCTTTGAACTTGCAATCCTCCTGCCTCAGTCTCCCAAACTGCCTGGATTACAGGCATGTGCTACCATGCCTGGCATAGATTATTTTACTTTTTAAATTCTGAATTATTGTATAAAATACATCACAGTAATTTGTTAGTTTATACGTAATTCATATTGTGTGAATTCCAGTATATGTTTTATAGGGTATATGGGATATTCTGAGAAGCCATGCAAAGTTAGGGGCTTTGGTTAGCAGATGTCTTGTGGCCAGGTTTGTGGGCTAGCTTAGATTAGAGCCTAATTTTACAAATGCCTATATTCAGTAAAAGATTCCATCTCATATGTTGCTATTGAGTTTCCTTGGTTTCTTTTTTTTTTTTTTTTTTTTTGGTACCAGGGATTAAACTCAGGGGTACTCGACCACTGAGCCACATCCCCAGCCCTGTTTTGTGTTTTATGTAGAGACAGGGTCTCACTGAGTTGCTTAGCACCTCGCTGTTGCTGAGGCTGGCTTTGAACTCGCAATTCTCCTGTCTCAGCCTCCCAAAGTGCTAGGATTACGGACATGCACCACTACGCTCGGCTTCCTTGGTTTCTTTTTAAAAGTTATTTTTAAAACATTAGCCCTCTTGTGAGTATAAAGTGAAAGGGAAAGTTCTTTTGTATTCCTAGAAAATAAGACTGTGAAAAGTTGTGTGCCAGTCTCAAGAATAAATTCTCTCAGCTAAGAGAGAATTTGCCCAGGAATTTAAATAGAGATAATCAACTCTGCAGAAGGGAGGACTCTCTATACCCTTATGAGAAGATCCTCACTATTGCTTTGGCTACAGTACAGTATTTTGTTTAACTTTGTGTAACTGTGTTGGGAGAGTTATCCTTCACAGAGGTATATTGGATTCTAGTGTGCATACATACCTTCATGTTGAATTTCCTGGGGTCAGATTGAATTGGATTTTTACTAAATGTTTCCAGCAACTCTAGCTCTTATAGCTGGTATGTTGTTGTGTCTGTAAGATGCTTTTAAGTGCTTGTAAACTTACAGGATTCCTTTTGTTCTTATGTGGTGGTGCTTGATTTGAATTCCTCTGAGTGCGGGATTGACTCCTTAGCTGCTCACAGTCCTAGTTACCATTCGTTGTCTGTTTGCCACTCACTTCCCTGGGTTGTAGTGTGTGTGCACATGCCCACGTGCATTTACATGCATTTGCTCACTTTTCTTGACTCTTATGTTCTTCCCCTGATGCTTCTCATTTGGGGGCAATTCCCCTTGCTTGGAGTTTAAATTTTCTGCTGTCAATATAATGTTCTTTTCCCTGTTAACTTGGTATAGGCTCTATGTCTTCTCAGTTCCGTACCACTGTGACTCATTTCGGGCCAGAGGTTTTCTACTTTATTTTCCATTTTCAGCTTTGGTTTTAAATTTTTGATACATCTAAGCTTCATCTTCTTGATTATTAATCTTGTTACAAGTGCAAATACACTAGAGGAAAAAATCGTGATTGGGGAGGGGTGATGAGGGGACATGGACTTACAGGCTAAAGCAGTGGCTTTCTCACTTGAGTGGGCTTTAGAATCTCCTGAAGGGCTTGTTAAACAGACTGATGGGCCTCCTCCACAGAACTTCTGACAGGTCTAACAAGTTCCCAGGTGATACAGATGCTGCTGATCCAAGAGCATACTTTGAGAACCACTGGCCTAGAAAACTGTTGAGCTCATCAGTTAAACAAGCTTTTCCTCACTTCTTTACCCAGCACAGAAGTGAAAATGCCTTTCTTTCCTTAACTCTGGTCAAGTTGTAACATACAAATGTGTTTAAAACACACAAGTTAAATTTATCCAATTCCAAATTACATTACCAATAAAATGAGCTACCTGTTTACTACTTATTTTAGCATAAAATTGAAAATTATTGTGTATAGGCTTCATTATCTCCTTTTCATTAGAAAAAAATTTTAATTAGTAATCTCTACTTATATTTTGACTTTCAGGCTTTTTTTAACCTACCATCTTCACTTTTAAAATGTTGAAAGGAGAAAACCCTCTCTGCTTCCCAAAAAAATAGTGTTAGTAGAATCTGTTTACCTCAGGAAAGAAATTGTCTGCAGACATTTTTTTTTAAGTGATCAGTGACCAACTGTAACAGCAGCTTCTTAGAGATATTCTTAAAACTTAAATGTTTCTTTTCTAATAATTACAATAGAAATCTTACATCAAAAGATACATTGTGTTTACCTGTACTCAATTTGGTTATAATTCTCTGTATAAATAGGTACAATTACCAGTGTCACTTTGGGATGTGAAGTGAGTATGTATTTTTCCAGAATTCATTTTAGTTTTTGCTTATACCAAAAAAAGTTTTTCACCTAAAGGGTCAAAGAATACAGGCTGAATTTTGATTGTATGGGAAAAGATTTTCACATCTAATATGTAAAACCATCTAGCAGAATAGTTTTACAGTTTTATCATACTGTTAATAGATAATAAAACCCAGTTTTTGAACTATGACTGTTGTATGAAATTCATACTTAGTAAAATCTTTAAACTCACATGTACAATGATGTCTCTTCTCTGTCCCCCACCTCAGTATACTTTTAAAGTTTATTTTCTTTTTCTGTATGGTAATAATATATTTCCTTGTACCTTCTAATAGATGATGGTTTGGAGCCTTAATATCCCCCTTTTTTAAAATTTCTATTTTGAGGCAGCAATAGCCATAGACAGTGAACAAATATATATATAGTGGGTGAGATGAGGTATGACTGTTGATTCTATTCCCAGGATAGGACATTTAACACATTTGTTTCTTTTGCATTCTAGCAATGCTTATTATAATTTGTAGTTTCAAAAAAGAAATGAGAAAAGAATGAAACAACAAATATAGAAAACTGTAAAAATGCATTCTGTTTAGGGGAAAAAGCTATGTCTTTGTCTACAGGACGTGAAGGACAAAAATAGTGATGATGCATCCCTAACAGTGGACATGGGTAGGGAACCACTCTCCCACCTGGTGTCTTGTTAAACTGAATTCATGACAGGGCCATGCCTGAAATAATTTTTTTCTGGTTTTCTGGAATTCTTCTTTTATTTATTATTTAAATTTTGAAACCTATATTGAAGACAGAAGTAGCTTATTTCTTACTTAAATGGCTGTTTTTCTTTGTGGAAGAAGGAGAAACTAAAGATCTTATCTACAAGCCTGGGCTAATTGGAACAATCCATGTATTTTCACATATAATCCTAAATTTTATTTATTTATTTATTTATTTATTTATTTATTTATTTTGCTACCAGGGATTGAACCCATGGGCGTTTAACCATTGAGCCACATCCCCAGCCCTTTTTATATTTTTATATAAAGACAGAGTCTTGCTGAGTTACTTAGGGCCTCACTATGTTGCTGAGGTTGCCTTTGAAGCCACGATCCTCCTACCTCAACCTCCTAAGTCCCTGGGATTACAGGCATGTGCCACAGCACTTGGCATAATCTTACTATTTTAAAGAGTCAGTGCCCTTTAAATTCTCATTGCCCTTTGATATCAAAATAAAAAAAAATAGTTATTCATCTTAATAGTTTTCTCCTTTGTAGTAAAAATTAAGGGAGATGAGATGGGGAGATTAACTGATAGCACACCTTTGCACATTTATTGAAATTCACTTTTGTTTGGGCTTTTTCATTAGAATATCAAAATTTATAAGGAAGTATTGTTGCCCATCAAAGCCTTAAAGGTGGTTAAAAAGTCAGGTGACTTCTTAAAGGCAAGGACTTCCTGGGCTTTGTGCACACTATTCAGGAAGGCTGCTTACACACTATTAGAAACCCTCCCAACTGATTTACTCTTCTGACTGGTAGATGTTTACTGTGAATTCTGAAAGGGAAAAACAAGGTATGTGCTGCCTTCAGTGTATAATTACTGACCAGTTCTGTACATTTTTAGTTTTATTTCATTTTTAATAAATAATGTTATTTACTAGCCATTCAGAGCAGTAAGTCTATAAACATAGGAGTGAAACAATTTTCAAAATAAGTGATTAGATTTTAGAGACATGATCTGTTTGAAATATATTCCCTCTTCAATCAAAGTGAATGTCTGTTTTGAGATACAGGCTAGAGTTTGGAGAGTAATGTTTTAGAGTGACCTTTTGTTGTTTTGTCATTTAAAAAAATTTTTTTAGTAAGTATCTAAAATTGCTTTCCTATTTAACTCTACAAAGGAACAGTTTTTCCCCTACTCAAAGTCAACCAAATAAAGACCTAATAAGAGGCAATCCTAGGGTAGTAGCTAAAGAATTAGCCTATCAGTAACTGTATGACCTAGATGATTTTATTCACTTCTTTTTTTTTAACTTCATTTTCTTTTTTATTTTAAATGATGTGCTATTATTTTTTATATCTTTATTTATTTTATGTGGTGCTGAGGATCGAACCCAGTGCCTCACGTATGCGAGGCAAGCGCTCAACCGCTGAGCCATAACCCCAGCCCCTTTATTCACTTCTTTACTACTTCAACACAAGAATAATGGTAGCCCACCTATTTCACAATCTTGTTGTAAAGTCTGATTGAAATCATACACAAGGAAGGTCTTGATTCAAGGCCTGGCACATAATAAATGCTCAAGATTATTGACCATTTTCACTATTATTAGTATCATTGGTTTTTAATTTGCTTAAATTTTAAAAGGTAAGTTTTACATGTCCTCAATAGGAAATACTTTTTTAATTAAGAGAAAACATGAAGGCATTAGAAATTAAATTCTGGTGTTTTCTAATGCATCAAGGCATTACTTTTTCACTAGACTGTCTTTTATATAGTGATGTAGTAACTTTACAGAACACTAGGTAACTTTTAAATCACTATCTATTACATATAGAATTTTTAGACTAATGAGGATGCCCTTGATATAGCTTCATATTGCTGGGATATTTTTATAATTGTGATCTAATCTGTTTCTCAAGAAATGATGTGACCTGGGTTGAAAATATGGCCAGATACTCCCATTGCCAGGGATTTGACCTTGGGCAAGTGGTTTAGCTTGTCTGGATTTAGATTTCATTGTCTTTAACATTAGGAAGACTGATAAATAGTTCTCAATGTTTCTTTCAATTCTAAAAATCTATTTCCAAAAAATAATCCCTCAATTTTCCAAGTTGTACACCTCATCCTTATCTATTATAATGAAGAAATAATACAAAACAGTGGTTTCACAGCATGAGACAATATTGTTTTCTATGCTCTGTGGCTGAAGATGTTCAGAAAACTTTTGTCCTTTCATGATATTGAAGAATTGGCTATTCAAATTTTCTTTTCTTTCTTTCTTTCTTTTTTTGGAGAAAAGCAGACTGCTCAGGACAGCATACATGTTCTAATTTATTTAGGTCAGCCAGGAAATCAAAGGAATCACTGCATATTTGGCCCTTTGTACTATTAGATGAGCAGTTATGATGTCCGAAAACCTGTAGGCAGTGTACTTGGAGCAGACTAGTTGATAAAAATGTTACCCAATATTGACAGGAGGTATATGATTTGAGGACAGGAACCAAATACTGTCATTCTGTCACAGACTTGTCCTAGAAAGTTAAGCCACAAAAAATATTCCATGCCAGCTTCTAAGTATATGTGAATGGAACACAAAGCAACTGGAAAATTTCACTATGACTGACTGGATTCAGGAGCTGTTCATCACCAATCAAATAGTTTTATACAGCAGTACTGAATTGGGTAGAAATAAGACTCTCAGGCTTTATAGGAATATTCAGTAGAGTCACAATATCTTTGAAATGTATGGAGATGAAATTAAGTAGGTAACATGTGAGTGAGTTATTAATTAAATGAGAAGTTCCTGACAAAGATAAAATGCTTCTGGGTGGGCTGGTGCATGTCTGCAATCCCAGTGGCTCCATAGGCTAAGATAGGAAGGTCACAAGTTTAAGCAGCCTCAGCAACTTAACAAGGACCTAAGCAATTTAGTAGGACCCTGTCTCAAAATTAAAAAAGGAAATTGGAGATGTAGCTCACTAGTAAAGTGCTGCTAGGTTCAATCCCCAGTACCGAAAAATTAAAAAAAAAAAAAAAAAGATAAAATGTTCATCATGAGTTTTAAAAAGCTAATCCTGAGAAAGATGGTGAATTAGCTAATAAGCCTTTTATATACATGTAATTTATTTTGGCAAAAAACTCCTGTTTTGTTTGTTGGATTTTGTTGTTGTTATCTTAAAACCAAAAGCATTTTAACAGTTTGAATCTAAAACATAATAAAGCAATTATAATACCTTATAAGAAATCCTCATGACATTGGGTTAGACATTTTGCTTTTATATTCAGCAGTACTTTTTCATAGTTAAAGATTTCAACATTATCCTATTATTGGTGGCTCATTATAAATAAAAATAGCCTAATGTTGATTTTGTCTGTGAACTGAAGTGAGCCTCCATTTCCCCATCTTTAGACATAACATAGAGAAGCTAATTGTTAACCAGTGGTTTCTTCACTTTTCCAACCCCCACTTCTGTTTTTATTGGTAAAATATAAAAATGTAACCAGATTTAGGGACATCCTTAAGGCAAGAATCCTCTTCTCTTGATTTAATACTCAGGGATTATGTACAAGTCATTTAAACTTCTTACAGCACAAATCAACCATTTGGAAATGGTTCTAATTGAAAAATATATACTTACATTATGGACTTTTGGTTTATAAAGAAAGAGAATCAAGTATTTTTGCAGGTGATGATAAACACTTTCTGTGATTTTTACATGGCACTAAAAGACAACATAGTAAGAAGAGTATGTGAGAAGTAACAAAATAAGCAAAGGCGTGAAAGTGGCATATTTAGAGATTCATGAAATAGTCTACTATGACTAGGATTTGTGGTAGGTAGTGTTTAAAAGGTTAAGTTGGACCAAATTGGATTATAGTTGAGTTTACTTGGTTTTGGTGGTGGTTATTGCTTTTTTTTTTTTTCTTCATGCTATATTATATATTGGGATGGAGCCCAGGACACTATACCACTGAACTACCTCCCTGGATTTTTTTTTTTTTTCTTTTTTCTTCCAGTACTAGGGATTGAACCCAGTCATGCTCTACCATTGAGCAAAACTCCCACCTCTTTTGAGACAGGATCTCACTGAGTTGCCCAGGCTGGCCTCAAATTTGCCATCCTCCTCCCCTCAGCCTCCAGGGTACCTGGGATTATAGGTGTTTACCACCAGCCTGGTACTGTTTTGTTTTATAAAACAGGAGACAGGCTTATGTGATAAGATAATCATCTTGAGAAATTCACTCCAGTGGTTGTAAAGGAGGATAGCATGAAGAGGGGGAGATGTTTGATCTGTTTCTAAAACACTGAAATTGAGTGACTGAGGTATTTCTGATTAGATATACTTGGTCCATCTGTGGAATGAGATGGTAGCAGAATGCTTGTCAGAGGGCTAGGTTTATGGAACTCCAACTTATTAGTAATAGCTTCAGGGCTCAGCAGAATTAAAAGCCAGATAAATATTTAGGTTTACAGACTAACTTTGCCACTTGAGTTCTAAAGGAGACCTAAACAGTATGTCAGTGAATGTGCATTTCTGTGTTCCAGTAAAACTTGATTACAAAAACAGATAGCCAGTGCAGGCCAGAGTTTGCCAACCCTTGGTTTGACCCACAGTGAGAAAAGTATCAGAGGCAGGACTCTGAAATCATCTTTTCATGCAGCAGTAAGGGGAAAGGGACTTCTCAAAGAGCATAGGAAGCAGAAAAATAGAGAGGAAACAATGACAACAGGACAGGGAGTAAGAAAGGGAGAGGCAGAGGACAAATGGAGAAATTCTACTTTAGAAGAGACCATGAAAGTGACACTGGCTTCATATTTAATACAATTACTAATTTTTAAGGTGATAATGGCATTGTGGTTTTGTTTTTTAAATGAATCATTATCTTTTAGAGATCCATAGTGAAATACTCATGAATGAAATGATAGAATATCTGGAGTTTGCTTCAAAATAATCTGTTGGAGTTGCAGGGTGGAGAGGAAGAGATGAAACATGATAGGCCTCGAGGCAATAATTGACAATGGGTAATGAATGTATAGGGGTTTGTTGTACTATTCTCTCTGCTCTTTAATGTGTCTTAAAATTTCATAATATAAATTATTTTAATAAAAGACTTGCATTTTTGGATTAGGGAACTAACCTCAGAGTGATTTCCGAACAGTAATTGGAGAGGCACACATATTGCAGAGGGTGTGTAGTAAATGGAGGAGAAGTGGTTTCTTTCCAGAGAGGGTTATGGGGGAGAAAGGAAATAGGAGAAGCCAGTGAGTGGTAAGGAAGAGACTCCTAGATGGGCATTTCTGAGAGACTTCTCAGAGGACTTGGATGTGTTTTGCAAGTGTATGGTCATGTCTCACTTCATGGACATCGTGTTTTGTTCCCATATACAAGTATAGCCAGAATCATGCAATGAAAAAGGTATTGTCACATAAAGTAAAGCAACACATGTTGGGTTTGTATTAAAACCTGTGTGTTTGCTGTTGACATGTGGGCATTTGTCACAATATGGCAAAGGAATGAAATTTCCTGGTAGTAATCTCTAGAGATTTATAGTCTGCATTGAGAAACATTAAATTATGCATTGCCTTCTGGAAGATTCTTACAGTCATACATTTAAGGCACTATTCCCCTTTACTTCATCCCATGTTTTTAAACCAAAAGGCATGCCCCTTATACAACATTTGGAGACTATAGGACAAAAGAAAGAAAACTAATCTTCTTTCTTCCCATGAGAGCACTAGCCAGTGACAAATTTTATGCTAACTTCTCTATGCTGGAAATAGGAATAAATAATGTTCAATCCTTGCCCTTCATGCATTTAAAGTATGCTAAGGAGAAATGGGCTGAGAAGAAAGGGCAATAAAATCTT
Organism: Geosciurus inauris; assembly: GCA_004024805.1. Classification (NCBI taxonomy): domain Eukaryota; kingdom Metazoa; phylum Chordata; class Mammalia; order Rodentia; family Sciuridae; genus Geosciurus; species Geosciurus inauris. The sequence continues at coordinate 141,280 of PVHX01002086.1, forward strand.
CTAAATTAAATGCTTCCTCTGATTCTTTTTTATTAGTTTTTGGTTTAACAAGTATAGTTGCTCCAAAATACATTTTAAATGTTTTCCTCATCTTCAGATAAATCTCACCAAAGTTAGGATTTCTAACACTATGTTCTTTCAAATCTGAATTTTCATTCATTTGATTTATTGCTGTAGCCATTAATTAAAAACTGCAGTGGGTAAAGAGTGAGGAAGATAAAGCATGTCTTGTAATTTTCAGTAAAATGAAGAGTTTATTCTGTATGGCCTGTGAAAATGTTATACTTGAAATGTGCCTGGGAATGCTAAGTATAGCTTAGTTCATTTCTTGTTTCTGTTTTATTTTTGTTCTTAAGTTGGATGACAGTTGAGAGAAGTAATAGTTTAGATACCTGTACCACCCGTGGGTCAACAGGTGCGCTTTATTCTCCCTAAACTGAGCTAAACCAGTAATTTGTCATGTCATTTGTGTTTTATCCTTTTGTTTAAAGGTTATCTTCTGAAGAGGTTCCCATTTACACAGTATAACTACATGAAGTATTCCAGAACTAGATTGAAAAACAATCTGTAATTAGCCAACAGATAATTAGTACTTTAAGGATACCACTTTCATTTTATAGTCATTTACTCTTAAAATGAGCTCAATTTCTTCTGTAATTTACCTAGCATGCATTTTATTGCATTCACACTATCTTTTTAAGTCAGAGATAACCAGTTTGAGAACTCAGAGCAACTAGCAAACTTTCTAGGAAGAATGATTAGTATTCAAATGTGACATTTTAAAAAATGTTTATTTTAGAGTGGTATTGCTGGTCCCTCTCTCCATTTTTTTTCTTTTAAGTGTTATTTCCCAAATGATTGCATAGGTCCAATGACTATTTATTTTTAATTGGCAAGCATTTTGCTTTCCATGTGTGCTCTAAAATTTATTAAGTGGAAATATTTGTTAAATTTCTAAAGCATAATTTCAGTAAAGTATTTAATTACATAAGTTCTCTTCTTACATGTTAATCTCTTTATAAAATTATATAGTGTTTTTGTTGAGTATGTTAAATTTCTATTTTTAGGTCTTTAATCAGGAATAAGCATTATTTTGAGTTTTTTGAGATAAAAAGAGACTATGTGCATAGCTTCAGAGTGTGTTCAGTTGATTGATATAAAGAAAGTGGTGTAGGCTACATTTATAAACAAACAATTTCAGATGTGTTATTTGACAATGTGTATCTATTGGATTCTACGCATAATTTATAATTGTTTTTATGTTGAATTCTTGTCTAAAGCAGACTTTACTTCATATGGGCTTTCTTCAGTCCATCCTCTCTGATAAGTCTGTGTTAACAAATGCATAGCATAGCATGGTTTTCATAATCTTTTTCATATGGTCCTTTTTGTAATAGGCCTGTAATCATAGCTAACTTCGTTGAGATTAAAGAGCACTGCATTAAAAATGTTGACATGTTATCTAATGAAAGGTGAAAAAACCTTCATCTCAAGAGTGTATAAAAAGGGGCTGGGATTGTAGCTCAGTGGTAGAGCGCTTGCCTGGCATGCTTGAGGCCCTGGGTTCGATCCTCAGCACCACATACAAAGCAGTAAAATAAAGACATTGTGTCCATCTACAACTAAAATATTTAAAAAAAAAAAAAGAGTGTATAAAAACATTGCTGGTACATACAGTCTTATAGTTCCTTCTAGCCTTTGCATTGTATCATTCGTATTCATGCATTTGACATTCAAAAGTATGCTTTGATAATTCTTGAACCTAAGTATTGTCTGTTGTCTACCTGCATCTCATCATGTTTCTCAAGCTAACAGAATTTGAAAATAATTTCATTTAAAAATGAATTTTTATTGTAATAAGAAATGTTGTTCTATGATTTTCTCCATTGATTTCCTGTTTAACCTTGAGACCAAGAACCTTAGCATTTAGAGCATTTTAATTTTTTAATTAGTTTTTTATTATATTAATTATCTATTGCTATCTAATATATAACCATAAAACATAATAGCTTAATATAATAAATATTACCACATAGTTTCTGTGGTCAGAAATCCTAGTATAGCTTACCTTGGTGTCACTGGTTCATGATTTCTCACAAGGCTGCAATCAAGGAGTTAGCCAGGGCTACCGTCATCTCAGAATTTGACTCAAGAAGAATCAGCCTCCACGTTTACTAACATGGTAGTGGCAGGCCTTGGGGTCCTCAGTTGTTGAACCATTCTTGTCCCATGTCTCTCTTATGTGATAGCAGTTGGCTTCCTTTGTAACTTAGCAAGCAAGAGAATACCAAGATGGAAGCTACCATTTCTTGGTAATCAAATCTCAGAAATGATATCTCATCACTTTAGCCATATTTCATTCATTAGAAATGAGTATCTAGGTCCACCCAGAGTTGAGAAGAGAATTAAATGAGGGCATGAGTACCAAGAGGTGGTGATCTTTGGGGTTAATCTTAATGGCTGCTTGCCGTGTATTTAATAGAACTTTGAAACTTACATAATTTTATCACTTTTACTGTATCATCTTCACAAGATTGTGATGGTAAAACTTATTGTTCAGATAAAACTCATCGTGCTTAGTTTGCTATTGTCTCATAATCTTGAATTAATCATTTTGTGTAGAATTAGATTCCGGGAGGGGGGTACATCTTTGACAGAGATAAAGAATGTTCATTTGCAGTTTTGCTTGTATCGCCTTTTCTCGTTATTTAAGATAAGATGCTTTGTTCAAACTCTCAGGTACTATCAAGAAAGTATACAATTGGGAATATTTTACACTCCATTCTTATGTAAATTCTAACATTTGTTTTGTTCAGTATTGGTAAAGGTTTTCAAGGTGTCATGAAAAGATGGGGATTTAAAGGCCAGCCTGCCACTCATGGTCAAACAAAAACCCATAGGAGACCTGGAGCTATTTCAACTGGTGTAAGTATAACAAATGATGCACTTCTTAATGCTATTGCCTTTTGTACATATGGTACTCAGTCTTTGTATTAGATCAAGTCACGTATTTTAATCTGACTCCAGGTGAGGTTGCCTTTTTGTGGGTCACCCTTTTATGGATCCTGACCTCACTCATTTTCCAAAGCCATACTCGAAGTATTTCGTTCTGTCCCACATACTTATGACCAGTACTCCCAATACTCTCTACTTTCCCATTCCCTTTTCTGTGTTCTGTATGAGACATTGAAGCTAACTACAGAAATAAGGATGCCTTTCTAGCTGGCCTCACTACTTCCTCCACACATTTGTATTTGCCCTAAAGAAAACAGGTGGGAAAGATTGTCAAGGATAATACCATGGTGAAGAGAAAAGCCATAATGAAGTGTGGAGAAATAAGTAATAAGAGAAAAGACCCTTTATATTGCTAATTTAGTCTTACTCTCTGAGTAGTATAGCATAAAGTGCCTAAAGCAATTTTGTTCTTCCTTGGAGCCCCAAGGTAATGCAGGGTCAGCCACTAAATGTAATATATTCTGTTGCTCTCAAAATAAGAGAAATACAGATTAAAGCTACTCTGAGATACTATGTTCTCACTTAGCAGATTGTATTATCAAGCTGCTTAATTTTTGTCATATTGTCTAATGAAAGGTGTTAAAATATATTAGCAAAAAATGTAAGAAAACAGACACTGTCATACATCCCTGATGGGAATACAAAATAGTGCAGCCCTTTGGAAGGAGAATATGGCAGTATTTAATAAAACTATACATGCATTTATGCTTGTGAAAGCAATCCTACTTCTAGGAATTTATATTTTTGCAAAAAGAAGGGCCGCCAGGAAGATAAACTAGAAACTAAAGATATTGCTTACCTACAAGGATGGATAGAAATAGTATAGTAAGAGAGGAAATAGAAAATGGAATATAATGAGAAAATAAACTTAAGTATTTCAAATGAACAACTGCACTGAAGAGGGAAGAAAAAAAACCCTAGTAACTCAAGTAACTTTTGAACTTAGTAGTTTGGTATATACCTTTAGTCTAAATTTTAAAATGTACTCTGTACAAATATTAAATTCTAGTTAGGTCTGTTTTTCGCTGTGGTATCAGCAGTTCTGAAGTAATTTTCTGTGAATTGGATGATTGAGTAGTTAAGTAAATATATTGATATGGGAGCCAGGTTTCTTATAGTATATTAAAGGTCATTAAGGCATGAAAAGGGGGATATTAGAATGAACCCTATAGTGTTGAATTTGAACTACAAGTACCATTATGCATTTACTCTGTGTGTACATAAAGAAAAAGAAATAGATATAAGTATGTGTTTTTATATCTTAGCTCTGTCTGCTAGAATCACCTAAAAGCAAAGATATTCCCTTGCAATGAACATACCTAGAGCTCAGATTTCTGAACACTATTCCCCACTGAAAGGAACTCCTTGAATAATTGGCTTATTTAATAGTGCATGAGATTGGAAGGACACAAGAGAAACCCAAAACATCTTGTCCAAGAAAACAATGAAGTGCTTAAACAATGGTAGACACACAGAAAGAGCATTAGAAGCCAGACTGAACAGGCTGCCATTTGGCAAACAGGAACAGTTTAGGCTTAAAACTAAAAAATTATAGTAAAAGAATTCATCAAATAAAATTAGAGTTCATGAGCCCACACTGATAATAATCAACTGAATAAAAAGGTAAATAAATAATAGGATAAAGGGGGAATGCTCTTCCTTACAGTAGAACCACTGTTGGCCAGTCATTATGGAAATAACTGATTCAGCCAGATATTTATAGATGCTGAAACAAATGGTAAAAGCTTGATGGGGACTAGATATTACATGGTCTCAAAATTAATAACCTTGGAAGGGATTAACTTATGTAACACATTCTTATAGGTAATTAGTTATACATCACCAATAGTTGGACAGACCTGCATAACGTACCTCCTGATAAGTTTCCCAGAAATGAACACAGCGTCATTTCTTTGTTGGTTCCTGTCAAAATGCATCTGCCTGAATCTGATCTTCAGAAAACATCAAACAAACCCAAAATGAGCAATACTCTACAAAATATAATTGGCTTATAGCTTCAACAGTGTTCTAGGTCATAAAAGATAAAGAAAGGCTGAGAAGGAATGGGATAGCTGAGTCATATGATGTTCCATTCCTTATTTTTTGAGAAATCTCTATATTGTTTTCTAGAGTAGTTGTACTAGTTTGTAGTCCCACCAGCAATGTATGAGTCTACCTTTTCACCCACATTCTCACCAGCATTTATTATTATTTGTATTTCATCATGACTAGAGTGAGATGAAATCTTAGGGTAGTGTTGATTTACAATTGTCTGATTGCTAGAGATGTCGAATTTTTTTTATATATTTGTTGGCCATTTGTGTTTCTCTTTTAAAGAAATGTCTATTCTGCCCATTTATTGATTGGGTTATTTGGTTTTGGGGGGTTTGGGAGTTTGTTTGTTTTTGTTGTTTTTTTTAAGTTCTTTATATGTTCCAAATGTTAGTCCCCTATCAGAGAACTAGCTGGCAAAGATTTTCTCCCATTCTATAGGCTCCCTTCATGCTCTTGTTTCCTTTGCTTTGCAGAAGCTTTTTAATTTGATGACATTCCACTTATTTATTCTTAATTTCATTTCTTGAGCTTTAGGGGTTTTAAGGAAGTGTGTACCTGGAGTGTTGATCCTATGTTTTCCTCTAGCAGTTACCAAGTTTCTAGTCTGATTCCTAGGTCTACGATCCACTTTGATTTGACTTTTGTACAGGATGACAGAGATCTTGTTTCATTCTTTTACATATGGATATTCAGTTTTCCCAGCACCATGTGTTAATGATTGTCTTTTCTCCAACATATATTTTTGGAACCTTGTCAAGTATCAGATGCCTATAAGTATGTGGGTTTATCTCTGTGTCTTCTGTTCTGTTGCATTGGTCTTCATGTGTGTTTTGGTACCAATACCATGCTGTTTTTGTTACTGTAGCTCTTTAGTATAATTTGAGATCAGGTATTGTGATGCCTCCTGCATTATTTTTCTTGGTGTAGATAGTCTCTCGTTTTTCCAAATGAATTTTAGGACTATTTTTGGTTTTTTTTCCTAGTCTGTGAAGAATATCGTTGGTATTTTGATGGGAATTTCCTTGAATCTATAAATTGCTATTGATAGTATAATCATTTTGACAATAATTCTGCCTATGCAACAATGTGGAGATCTTTCCATCTTCTGAGGTCTTCTTCAGTGTTCTGTAATTTTCATTATAGAAATCTTTCACCTCCTTGGTTAGATTAATTCTGGAGTTTTTTTTTTGTTTTCTTCTTCTTTTAAGTTATTGTGAATGGGATGGTTTTCCTGATTTCTTTCTTATCAGAATCTCTGTTGGAGTATAAGAAAGCTATTGACTTATAAATGTTGATCCTGTATCCTTCTACTTTTTTGAATTCATTTATCATCTCTAGAAGTCTTCTGGGAGAGTTTTTTTTTTTTTTTTTTTTGAGATTTTAGATATAGAATCATGTCAACAACAGAGATAGTTTGACTTCTTTTTCTATTTGTTTCCCTTTTATTTCCTTTTCTTGCCTGATTGCTCTGGCTAGAGTTTTAAAAACTATATGGAACAAGAGTGGTTAGAGTGGAAATCCTTGTTTTGTTCCTGATTTTAGAGGAAATGCCTTCAGTTTTTCTCCATTCGCTGATTCTGGCTTTGGGTTTGTCATATAATGCCTTTATAATGTTGAAGTAAGTTTCATCTATCCCTTCTATCCATGTTTTTAACATGAATGGGTGCTAGATTTTATCAAAGGTTCTTTCTCCATCTATGGAAATGATCATGTGATTCTTGTCCTTAATCTATTTATGTAGAAAATTATATTTATTGATTTGCATATATTGAAACAACTTTGCTGAAACCCACTAGATCATAGTATATTATCTTTTCAGTGTATTTTTGCAAATATTTTGTTAAGGATTTTTGCATCTGTGTTCATCAGGGATATTGGTGTGTAGTTTTCTGTCTTTGATGTGTCTTTGTTTTGGGTATCAGGGTTATACTGGATTAATAATGTCTTTGGAAGTATTCAATTTCATAAATAATTTGAGAAAGACTGGTGTTAGTTTTTCTTTAAAGCTGTGGTAGAACTCATCTGAGAATCCATCTGATCCTGGGATTTTCATTATTGGAAAACTTTTAATTGCTGCTTCAATTGCATTACTTGATATTTGTCTGTTTAGGTTTTCCATATCTTCCGGGTTCAGTTTGGGCAGATCATATGTGTCTAGAAATTTGTCAGTGTCTACTAGATTTTCAGTTTATTGGAGTGTAAATTTTCAAAATAATTTACAGTGATCCTCTGGATTTCAGAAGTATCTGCGATGATAGCTCTTTTTCACTTCTAATTTTGTTTATTTGGGTCTTTGCTCTATCTTTTGGTTAATCTGGCTAAGGATTTATCAGTTTTATTTATTTT
>PVHX01002086.1:148795-178998 GCA_004024805.1 Geosciurus inauris
TTTTTTTTTTTTTTTTTTTTTTTTTTTTTTTTTTTTTTTTTTTTTTTTTTTTTTTTTTTTAATGTGGGCACTTAGTGCTATAAATTTTCCTCTTAGAACTGCTTTCACACTGCCCCAGAGATTTTGATATATTGTGTGTCTGTTCTCCTTGTTTCTAAGAATTCTTGATTTCTTCTTTCATTTCTTCAATGATCTATTCTTCATTTAAAAGAGTATTGTTAAATCTCCATGTGTTTATGTGGTTTCTTATATTTTTGTTGCTGTTGATTTCTAGTTTCATTCCATTTATGATCCAATGGAATGCATGGGATTATATCGATTGTTTTGTGTCTACTAAGACTTTCATTGTGTCCTAGAATATGGTCCATTTGGGAAAAATTCCATGAGCTACTGAGAAGAAAGTAAACTCAATTGTTTTAGGGTGAAATGTTCTGTAGGTGTCTGTTAGTTCCATTTGATTTACAGAATTTGTTTAGGTAAGACAATCTTTTTTTTTTTCCTTCTGGGAGGGTGTGGGGGGTACCGGGATTGAATTGAGGAGCCCTCGACCACTGAGCCACATCCCCAGCCCTATTTTATATTTTATTTAGAGACAGGGTCTCACTGAGTTGCTTAATGCCTCACCATTGCTAAGGCTGGCTTTGAATTCACAATTCTCCTGTCTCAGCCTCCCAAAGCCACTGCGCCCGACTAGGTCAGAAATATCTTTATTGATTTTATGTTTGAATGACCTCTCTATTGATGATAAAGATGTGGTGAAATCACCCTGCATTATTGTATTGAGATCTATCTGGGATATAATGTGAAGTACGTTTTTATATAATTAGGTATACTGACATATGGAGCATATATATTCACTGTCATTATATCTTCTTGTTGGATTGTTCCTTTTACCTGTATGTAGCTACCCTCTTTGTCTCTTCTGATTAATTTTTGGAGGGTGGGGATGGTACTAAGGATTAAACCCAGGGGCTGCTGGGGTTGTGGCTTGGTGGTAGAACACTTGCCTAGTGCATGTGAGGCTCTGGATTTGATTCTCAGCACCACATAAATAAATAAATAAAGGTATTATGTCCATCTACAACTAAAAATATTTAAAGAAATAAAAAACCCAAGGGCATTTAACCACTAAATCACATCCCTAACCCTTTTTATTTTTTATTTTGAGATAGGGTCTTGCTAAGTTGCTGGGGCAAACCTCAAACTTAAGATCCTCCTGTCTTAGCCTTCTAAGTTGCTGTGATTACAGACATAATCAGCACTTCTGATTAATTTTTTATTGTAAAATTTGTCAGGTACAAGAATAATTAGCCCTACTTGTTTTCATACTCCATTTTCATGGAATATTTTTTTGCATCCTTTTATTTTTAGCCTGTGAGTGTGTCTGCCTTAAATTGAATCTCTTACAAAGAGCATATAATTAGATCTTGCTTTTGAATCCATTCTGCTAATGTATTTCTTTTTCTTTTTTTTTGGTACTGGGGATTGAACTTGGGGTCATTCAACCACTGAGCCACATCCCCAACCCTATATTCTATTTTATTTAGAGGCAAGGTCTCACTGAGTTGTTCAGCGCCTTGCTGTTGCTGAGGCTGGCTTTGAAGCCAAGGTGCTCCTGTGTCAACTTCCTGAGCCACTGAGATTACAGGCATGCGCCATCACAGCAGCTGGCTCTATGTCTTTTAATGGAGAAGCTGAGATCATTTACATTCAGTGTTGTTATGGATACATGTTTATTGTTTCTTGACATTTTGGTTTGTTTGCTATATTTAATCTGTCTTGATTTCATTTTGATGATTGCTCTTCTAGTGATCTTCATCTCTTTGGGAAATTTGGGGTTCATTTTTGGGTTCCTCTGTGTATTGCATATCTTTGAGTATTCATTGGAGTGCTGGCTTCATGATAACCCAGCAACTCTATTCCTAAGTTTATATTCAAGAGAAATGAAAACATGCACACTAAATTAATATGTGAGTATTCATAATATCTATATTAATAATAATATCTCAAAGTAAAAACAATTCAAATATTCATCACTTGATGAATATATAATTTAAATTGGTTTATCTATGCAGAAGAATATTATTTAGCAATGGAATGGAATGAAGCATTGATACATACTGTAGCATGAATGAACCTTGAAAACATCAGGCCAAGTTGAAGAAGTCAGACTATGTTATTTTATGATTCCACTTATACAAACTCTCTGACCTTGGCACATCTCTGAAGACAAAATTAGGGGCTGGGGTTGTGCCTCAGTGGTAGAGTGCTTGCCTATCATGTGTGAGGCACTGGGTTTGATTCTCAGCACAATCAATCAATCAATCAATCAATCAATCAATCAATAAAATGAAGATCCACTGACAACTAAAAAATATATTTTAGAAAAAGACAAAATTAGGTCAGTGCACAAGGCTATGGGGATTGGAGGAAGTGGCCACTAATGAGTATGGGATTTTTGTTATGGCTTAAAAATGTTCTAAAATTGATTGTGGTAATATACAACTCTCTGAATATACTAAAAACATTAAATTGTGTAGTTTAAAAGGGTGAAATGTGTGGTATGTGAATTATATCTCAAAGATCTTTAAAAAAATTAGGCATATGGAAGAAACTACTCTTTATGACTGAAGTGAGTTATTGATCATGAAGTACTAGACTGTTCATGTACTTTCCTTAAGGATTAGCTAATAAATGAGTTTATAATCCTAAGAATGAGGTTATACTTCAATGAGAGTATAAATTTGACCAGGGAGGCTGAATTAGTCCTTTTTAGTAATGTTAAGTACAGTGTCTATGAAAGCATATATATGTAGAATACTTGGTCTGTTATACTCAGAATTGTCTTTTGAGCTATGTTGATATCATAGTAACCAATTCTAATACTATGATGAGTCACTTCCACTGGGAGCTTTACCTGGTCCTATGAGAGTAGCTGATGAAGGAAGGTTTATAGTCTAAGAATCTATGTCATGATTTTAGCTGTGATTCAGATTTATTTCCTTAGATGTATAATTATTATCTATTACCACAGACTGTGTGAATTTGTTTGACTTATATGAATCAGAGACAACTAAGAAAAGCTATTCCAATAACTAATTGTATCCTTGAAGCATTTTGGTAAGGAAAGTGACATCAAAAGCAAAGAGGAGTAGAACCATTCCAGAAGCAGTGTTGTAGATGAAGTCCATTAAGTCAATTAATGTAGAAGATTACCTAAAAACAGACCAGGCAGGCTTTTTCTTTGAGTGGTGATTTGATATGTATTTCCTTTATTTTTATGTTCATTATTTATTTATTTATCTTTACCTTTTAACCAGTATTAGGTCAGTTACTATTCTAATTACTGAGTTCGTCTCCTAATTCTGTATCTTAGTCCATATTTATTTTGTCAGTCTAATCAAGTTTGGAATGGAAATCCTCTAATAGTAAGTACATTTCAGTCTCTGCTCAATTCTTTACTAGGCCTAGCAGAATAAGAGAAAAAAACTTAATATTCCTGGTCTTAGTTTATGTTACAATTTGATCAATACTGTTTGAAATCAAGAATATTGAAAACTTTGGTTCTCTCGTTTAGGATATTGCCAGAGTCTGGCCTGGAACTAAAATGCCTGGACAAATGGGAAACATAGATAGAACATCATATGGACTGAAAGTAAGTTTGTAAAATGGCTCTTTTTGAGAACAAATTAGGTAAATGCAACGGTATCAGAGTATGTATTTAATGTACTGCTATAATGTATGTATTTGTGTACTGCTGTGCTAAAAGACTTACGATAATTAAGAGGGGAAGGATATGTGAGTTGAGTTGTGTGGGTTTGGGTAGTCATAATAGTAATACTGGTAGTATTTATTCATTTAACATCCAAACCATAGAATATATGGTCATTAAACAGAAAAAAATCAGTGACTTGCCATTTGATCTGGAAGATTTCCATAAGATATGGTATGAAAAAAAGAAGAAGAATCAGAGCATTAGGCGTAGTACTCTCTTTTTCTAAAGAAGTGAGCAAAACCTTTCTCTATATATACATATTGCTATGTTATTATATAATCACAAAGAAAAGGGGGGCAGTTGTATACCAGATTGTCTTAGATTTTATATCCAAAGTGTTTGGTGGATGGATGGTTTTGAGTAAGGAGAGAGGAGACAAATCAAAATAGAGGGAAAAAATAACACTGAAAAAGGATTGCAAAAGGATACATTTATATGTATGTATGTTTGTGTATTTTAAAGAAGAGAAGTTATGTTCTCTGCTAACTTGCAAAATATATATAATATCTAAATGAAAATGAGTTGTACTATAATGAGTGCTATGTATTTTCATTTTTATTAAAACAACTACTGTTTATATATGTATGCATATATACTTCAAAACATGGGAAGTACAAAGAAAATAAGCGCCCACAGAAACAACACCCAAAGGCAATTACTAACCAGTACATGTTCTTCCAGTCTGTGTTCTACATACATCTTATATATTAAATTTTTTTTTCAAATTTTATATAACTAAATTGTATTAGGGTTCTCCTGAGAGATGGATAGATGAATGGTTAGATAGACTGATAGTTAGATGAATGATATGATACATTCATAAAAGGATATTTGAGGGGAAATGGCTTCCATGATTATTGAGTCTAAAAAGTCCTACAGCAGACCAGCTACAAGGTAGAGCTCCTGGGATCCCTGTATCCTGGCTTAGTGCAAAAGCCTCCAAACCAGGGAACCCAACGGTGGAATTCTCAGTCCAAGACAGAAAGCCTAAGAATCAGGCAGGGAGACGTGAAGGGGTGGTAGTGGTACTGATACAGGTCCTGGATTCCAAGGTTCAGAGAGCCTGGAGTTCTAATATGCAGGGGAGTATCCCAGCTGCAGGAGAGAGGAATTATTTTTCTCTGACTTTTCATTCTGGAATGGGGTTGGGTGGGTATGCAGCCATTTGGATGATGCTCACCTGCATTGGGTAGGGGGATCTTCCATACTCAGTCCACCCACTTACACACTAATCTCTGGAAACATCCTCACAGATACACCCAAAAGTAATGCTTTACCATTTGTCTGAGTTCTCCACGTTGACACCTAAAATTAACTATCAGATAAATCTAAGACTTTTTTCCCCTTCTTTTACTTACCAAAGCCCATCCATTTGTCACTGTGTGAGAGTGTGTGTGTGTGTGTGTGTGTGTGTGTGTGTGTGTGTGTATGCGCGAGAGAGAGAAAGAGAGTGATTTCAGTTTCTATAGTATTTAACACTGAGCCCTTGTTAGGTATCAGCTGTGGGTAAAATTTGATGTCCTCAAAATATTTTATTTTTTCAGTATCATTTCTTCACCATTCTTTCCATTTGTGTAATTTTTTTCTCCATAAGAAGACCATTTTGTTGTTTTTTTTTTGCTTTGATTTGTTTATTGGTTCTTATTAGTTATACCTGACAAAAGAATATATTATGACATAATTATAAAAGCATGGAATATAATTTGTTTTAATTTAGTGTCAGTATTTCCCCTTCCCCTTTCTTCCTCTCACCTCCTGTTCCTTTTCCTCTATGATCTTTCTGCTATTTAATTATAGTTTTTTTCTTTATTGTCTTTGGATGTATATGACATGAAATTCACTGTGGTATATTCATGTATGTACATAGGAAATTAGGTCAGATTCATTCCACTGTCTTTCCCTATCCCATCCCTCCTCCCTTCTTTTCATTCCCCTTTGTCTACTCCACTGATCTTACTTCTGGGTTTTTTTCGTTTGTTTTGTTTTGTTTTTTAATCTCTCCCCTTTATTTTGGATTAGCTTTCAGATATCAGAAAACATTCAACTTTTGACTTTTGAGGACTGGCTTATTTCACTTACCACAAGAGTCTCCAGATCCATCCATTTACCAGCAAATGCCATAAAGTCATTGTGAAAATCTTTTTGAAGTCTGCTGTTCATCCCACTTATTTTAGAAATTAGATCTAGTAAATTGTGAACTCCTGGTTTCTGGTTGCAGCAAACTAGTGTTATTAAAAAGAACAAGTGGATTTTCACTTGGCTGTTCTTAATGGTTCCAGCAGAGTACATTAAGATATATTTGAGTAGTCTTGACCATTCGGTTTTGGGTTTTTTTTTTGTTTCTTTATATTTTTGTTTGTTTGTTACCAAAGATTTAACCCAGGGTGCATTACCACCCCGGCTCTTTTTTTTTTTTTTTTTTTTTTTGAGATAGGGTCTCACTAAGTGCTTAGGACCTTGCTAAGTTGCTGAGGCTGGCTTTGAACTTGTGATCCTCCTGCATCCACCTCCTGAGTGGCTAGGATTAAAGGCATGCACCACCACATCCAGCCACATTTCTATTTTAAATGAGAGTTTTCTGTTTCTTCTGTAAGACATATCTGTTATGGTCCTATGTTATAAATCCTCAAACAGGATTTGAAATTTTTCAGTTCTTATTCAACATTTGAAGTGCTAATATTATTATAATTTCATAGAGTACTTTCTCAGCTTTTATAACATACTGCTTGTTTTTTTTTTGTTTTTTTTTTATCATATCAAATTTATTAAAATTATTTGGCCACAGTAGCAATTTTCTTATATCTTCTTATTTCTTTTTTTTTTTCCATCTAATATCTTTATTTTTTTTTATTTTTATTTTTTTTAAATATTTATTTTTATTTATTTTTCTCAAAAGTTGCATTTAAATACATGTTATCAATATAAGCATATTCTCAAATTTTTAACTCTTAAAGGTTGGATTCATTTTGTTTTAGGTGTGGAGAATAAACACAAAGCACAATATAATCTATGTAAATGGCTCTGTACCTGGACATACAAATTGTTTAGTAAAGGTATGTATAACTATCTTTATTTTCTCTTTTCATAGATGTGCCATAAATTCTCCTTTGACCCAATTAGATGGGTGTTTTTTCCAAATTTCTTCTGCATCTTAATAGTACCCAGGGCAGGGGGTTTGGGGGGCACACTGCAAAGTTATCTCAAGTCCTGTGCTTATAAAAACATGAACCTGTGAAAGAGTAGAAGCAGTAGGTAGATGGATCTTTAGGACTATAAAAAAGATATTAGTATTAAACTCTTATTAAACTATTGCCAAAATATCAATGTATTTCTGTCTTTCCCCCTCAAAAAAATAATTGTTTTTTTTTTTTTTTTTTTTTTTCTTTTTGAGAGGTATTTTGACAGAGGAACTGGAAATGTGTGAGATAGGAATTACAGAGTCCATCCAAAAAGGTGGTTGGAAGTAAACATTTTAGGAAATGACATTTTATTAGTAGTGCTAGCACTGTTGATTACACCATTGTTTTTTCCTAAATATGTATTTTTATTTTAGAAAAATTCAAAAAGTAAAGGAAATAAACATGTTGTACAGATGGATTGGAAGAAAATAACTCTCAGTGACTTATTCCCATCAAATAAAATACAAAATAATTATTCTGTCTGGGATTTAGGCCAACATAATACAAATTCTATCACTGCTTAGTCTTCTGTTCTGAAAATGAATTTATAGTAGAAGTGATGTCAGCTATTCCCAGAAGCTATTCCCATGTAGAGGTTCAATTTCCATATCCCCAGCCCCTTTTATTTTATTTATTGTATTTTTTTTTATTTTGAGACAGGGTCTCATTAAGTTATCCAGGTTGGATTCGAACTTGGGGTCCTCCTGCTTCCACCACCTTATTATCTGGGATTATAGGCATATGCCACTGTGCCCATGTAAACCTCAGTTTTCTTAAATTGGGTGTTTTGTTATGTATTCTCTCATTTCTAAAGTAGGTTCCATTACTAGCATAAAATATATTTTTTTAAATCTTACAATAATTAAGTTTTGCTTTTTTAAAATCCATTTCTGAAGTTCCTCTTGCTTGGAGTATTCTCATTTATTTTGAAGAAAGAAATGTATTTGATAAATTTTTACAAGTTTTTATTTTTTTCCCTAAGTTTTCATGTTTCAAAGTAAGCGTTTGGTCCCTAATAATCCAGTCACATATAACATTTTAGGTTTTATAATTTATTGTATCCCTAGCTCCACATTCCAGATTTGTTACTGGATACAAATACCATAGCTTAATACAGGAGGGAAAAAGGATTACTTTCCACAATAAGATTATACTGGATAGCAGATTGATCTTTAAATGTTTTCAAATCTTCTTTTTCTGCCTATGTGAGTGCATATCACATTCCCTACTGGCTTTCTAGCTGACCCTTACCATTGCTGGGACTTTGTAGGCCACATAACCTTTTTGACACCAGCAGGATGAATAGGTCAACTGTCTGTAAAAACTATAGTGTATACAATGCTATTCTGATCTGGCTGTTACAAATGGTTTATAACCAGCAATACTTATTACTCATATTTACTATCTACTTCAGTAAATGATTGCTTTCAAAAACTATCTACGCTGTTAACTCATGATGGTTTGCTCTTAAGAAAAATATTCAGTAGGCACACTGAAGGCTAGAAAGAGGAGTCTAAATGTATTTTGAGAAATGATAATATCAGAGAAATGTCTATAGTTAACACAATAGTGAATATATTACAACAACCCTCTCAATAAAAAAGGAAAAACTTTGAGATATGGTGCCGAAATAACTGTCTGCTGTAACCTTAAACAAATGTCTGTCCCAAAAGCTAAAATGTGGATTTAAGGGAGAGCCTTAAATATCAACTGTTTCCTGGATCTTTTCACTCTGTTGTTTCCATTCTTCCAGTGAGATCAGATGAATGAGCCCCCCTTGCTAGTGGGGATTGAGCCATTGGTTGGGGACAGAAATTTATTAACATTGTCTCACTTCTCAGGAGGTTTGCTCCCTTGTGGTTCTAGGCTGCCAATAACTTGCTTTTGAGATTCTAAAGTTAGTAAAGATAGTCTTAGGAATGACCAACCTGTTGAATTAGCATGAGTGCTTTCTTTATTTCTGTTTGGATTCACTGAATGTATTAAGAGAACCTAGAAGTACTGTTTACAGCATGATGTGCTATATGTTACTAAATACTGTTTGTTTATGTTTGTTCTTATGTCCTAATACAGAATTGAAGTTTATTTTCATATTTTCCTGGTTTTAAAGGATGTGAACTAGGTTGCCAAAAAACAGAAATATAAAATGAAAGGGGTAAATAGTTGAAGGACTCTTGGCAACAGCAGGGTAACAATAAAGCCAGGGTAAAATTACAGAAAAATGCATACTATACAGTCTTACACCCTTGTTAAAGATGGACTGCAGACTTGGCTTTCAATTTTAGAATGACCAGACAAAAATATGTAGATGAGATATCATGTTTCAAATTAATGAGTTATAGTACTGTAGCATTTACACTTAGAATATATTATCAATGCTTTTGTTGCCTCAAATATTTGTCAGGAAAATTATCTGCTTGGATCATTTATGATAATTTTTATTTATCAAATAAGCACAGAAAGTTTAAGTACTCTTTTGTTTTTTTCCTAATAAGGTCCAACCCAAAATTAGTGAATTGGAGAATAATAAACAGGTTTATTTTCTTCTGGGCAACTTTACTGATCAATTCTTAGAACAATTTTAATGAGAGAGGTTAAAATAGACCAATTTTTCTATACTTAGTTGTTCTGAGCAGCTGTGTAGTTACTTCAACTGAATTATTCATTTCTTATTGCCAAAATGAATATGCCTTATTCTATTCTGTGTATATAATTACATGGGTTTTTTTTTTTTAATTTCTCTTTCAATTAAAGGCTATGGAATGAGTCAGAAGCTTTGAGGAACCCAATAATTTTTCTAAAAATAAAACCAAACATTCTAGATCATTATCAATATCAATGCTAAATTCCCTGGGCTATGAAATCACAGACATAATTAGAATTTTTTTAGAACATACAGAATTAAGTACTATTAGAATGACTTATTGGTTTATTATTGTTTTGCTAAATATTATTCTCTTTAACTTCTCTATAAGAATACTGTTTACTTAATATTAGCTAATTTCCTAAATTAGAGGTGATATTTTTAATTATGTATTCATAGAGTTAAGATTAACAACCCGGGCACGGTGGCACAAGCCTGTAATCTCAGCACTTTGGGAAGCTGAGACAGGAGAATCGCGAGTTCAAAGCCAGCCTTAGCAACAGTGAGGCACTAAGCAACTCAGTGAGACCCTGTCTCTACTTATAACAAAAAAATAGGGCTGGGGATGTGGCTCAGTGGTTGAGCACCCTTGAGTTCAATCCTTGTCACTGAGGGGGGAAAAAAGTGAATCTGGATCTAATTTGTATTTGAGTAGTAATTTTAGAATATGATTTAACCATTGGATAGTTAATTTATGTTATGATAAAGTATAAGTTGATAATATGTGATTTTATTCTTATGAGATAGCTAATTAACTGGAGTGAGATTGTTTTCTGTCATTGGACTAACCAAATTTATTGGAATTAAAAAAAAATGCATTGACTGAGTTCTTTTCATTCTGTGTATGTAATAGTTATTTATGTTAGAAAAAATGTAGGAACAAATACTATTTGGTTATAAATAATAGGTAAAATAGGCTACCTCCTCCCCCATCCCCATAGTACTAGAGACCAATTGTAGGTATTTGCACATGGTGGCAACACTCTCCCCCTGAGCTAAATCCCCAGCCCCATTAGGCTACTTTAAATAGCTTCATTGGTAGCACTTATTAAAATTTTTGCCTTTTCCCCCTAGATCAGAGATTCTTATCTGCCTGCATATAAGGATTTCAGTAAAAATCTACCATTCCCTACATATTTTCCTGATGGAGATGAAGAAGAACTACCAGAAGATTTGTATGATGAAAATGTGTGTCAGCCCAGTGCATCTTCTATTACATTCACCTAGCCATTGGACATGGCAGAACCTTACATATTCTGTGAACTTTAATGAGCTAGAGCAATAATATTATATTCTTCAACAATACTACACCTGTCATCTTTTTCAAAGGGCATAAATATATCACTTACCCCAACTGAATTTTGTTAGAAAAATTCCCACATTAAATAAACCAGTTTACATTTGCCACATCGACACTTTGTATATTGGCAAAATATTTATAATTTGTGTACTTCCTTTTTTTTATTTTTTACATATTTCCTGAGCTATCTTAAGGTGTGTATAAATTTAACTTTCATTAAAGGTTTGACATTGTTTGTGAAGGGGGTGGCTGTGAAACAGAAAACCAGATGGGGACTATGGTGTGACTTATTTGGATAAAAAAAACATTTTCCTAAAATACATTTTTTGTTTTCCTACTACATTTTAGAACCTTAAAGGGAGAAAGATTTTTATTTAAATTAAAGAAACACTTCTGTTATAAATCGGAACTATGGATAGGGAATACATAGTCTTAGTACTGGCCTGCTTACCTCTCTGGAGCCCAGGCAAGGCTAGATACCTGCTCTTGAGCAATTCTGAATGTAGAGACAATTCATTTTTCAGTGGTAGAGCCCTCTCAAGATTTGAGCTTGAACCTGATTTATTACCTCAGATTTTGTCTTGAAGTGGGGAAACTTTTTGTAACTTCATTCAATTAGACATTTGTTCCAACATATTTGGTGTTAACTATAAATAATAAAATAGGGAAAATGCCAAACCATACATAATTTTGAGGGTTCAGGCAAACCAACTGTTCAGACACCTGCTTTAAAGTTACACCAAGTATTGGTCATCCTCCTTCCTTTCTAAGAACCCTTTCTTCCTCCACTACCTGCTGGAGGAGCAGAAACCTAAATGCTAATATTGATTTGTCCTGTCTCCACAAGGGCATGAGCAGTGGTAAATCTGAAAATGACAATTGTCACACTAAACTCGTGAAAGCATTTCTTACACATGACAAATGTAAGGGTATATTTACAAGAATAATAGTATTTCAGAATCCATAGTCAATAATAATGCTTTGAAACCTTTAAGTGCAGATGAGAACTATAACCTAAGGATGACTTCCACAGCTTATTTTCACAAGTAAATTTGAATGAAAACTGAACTGTGGCCTGTTTTTCTGTTTTCAGTGTAAGGAGTGTTAGAACAATTAAGGGTTCTTGATATTGCAAAGTAAATTCCACTAATCTGCAGTAGTATTCACATTCAGCAGTTTGTTTTGTTTGATTATTTCAGTAGTTGAAAGAACTACTCTTTGAAAATGGATGTGTCAAAATGAGAGCCTTTCCTGTTTCCAGCAAAGCTGGACCTTCATCCTAAGTCACTGTGTTGCAGTGAAGACCCAGTGTGGGAGGAAAGCAGCACTCGCATTCTGATTACTGACCTGCATCTGTTTTTGGGAACTAGGACAAACACTGTGAATTTCTTTAAATGTTTGTATTACTCAGAGTAGAAACACAACGTCAGCTTCTTATGGCATCAAGTCTTGCAAAACTGTCTCTTACTTTGCAGTGTGATGTCCTCCCACCATCTCCCTTGTTTGCTTTTCCACGGCTGTTTCTCTTGGTAGAATATGCATTACTCCAAAAGTGTCCACTGCTACCTTTTCTGTCTCAATTCCACCACTGTGGAAGTTCTTCCCACTTTTGCAGAACTATGGCTGGAACAATGGACTTGTGCTACTTACCATGCTTTTATAAATAGATTTATAGTGGAGCAGTTTAGTGATGAGGTAGGAAATGCTGATACCTGTTTTGCTGAACTGCTAAACCCAGAAACATTTGAATATAGAAATAGGTCACCATGCTCTGAGGCCGCCTTGGGCAGATTAGTGCCATTTCATGGCTACTTGTTTTCTCTATAGGAAAATCTTCACAGCAGATGCTGTCCAGTTGGTTACAACAAACCATTCCAATTTTATTGCTGTATGTGACAATAGACCTGAAAACAAGCCTTACCAGACAGACAATGACAGCCATTCAGACTCTGCCTCCAGCAATTGCCTAGGATTCCCTGAAAGAGTCCTTGGCCACTCAGAAAACAGCCAGAGGACTGAGAGCACAGGATTGCCAGCCTCAATTTCATCATTTGCTTTCCTGCTTTTAAATGCTGTTAGCAAAGAACTTACAGCAGTCTGTGTTGCATGCTGTTTTTCATTCTTTTCAGATTAATGAGGTGGTCTGCTCAAGTTAGATGGGCCAAATTAATTTTAATGAATGCAGCTCGTATCAGAAAAAGCAAATCAATGATTTGTAACTCAACTGGCCAAAGAATCTTGGTATAGGAGGTGTGTGAGAAAGTGATAGTTGTGATCTTGATTCCCCAAAAGCAGACTAGAAAAGCACCAATTATATTTTAGGGCATTTAGAAAGTTTGTTGTTTAGAAAGGGGGAAAAAGATAAGACATCCATCAAGTTCTGACATTGCACTGAATTTGCTTTATTTGGGAAGGAACTAACGAAACACTTCATCACAAAAGTCCTGACAAAGATAACGTGGATGACTATATTAATGGGGCTGTGTCAGAAAGGAATAATAATAAATGGATTCTGTGAGCATCTAACATAAATTTCCTTATCTAAAGTGGTGGTGTTTAAATGATGAAGCAAAGATGGCATCAGAGCCACTGGCTGACTGTCCATCCTATTCTGCCTACTGCCAAAACGTGGAATCTGATACCTCACTGCTCTGTGTATCTTCCCCCTCCCCCAAACAGTGTGACAGGTTGCTAATAACAGCCAGCCTGCTGCTGAAATATCACCATCGGTGGAAGAACAAAGGTGACAATATCCACAGAGTAAATGGATATTTAGGAAAACATGAATCAAAGCTGAGGAAATAGAAAAAAAAAAATTCTAGTAAAAGGAAGCAAGTAAGGGCTGGTGGGGTAGCCAAGTGGTAAAACATTGGCCTAGTATGTGCAAGGCCCTGGGTTCCGAAGCCCCGGGTTTAGTCCTAGCACTGAAAAAAAAAAAAAAGATCTTGTTATATAAAAGCAATAAGGAAGGCTCTGGTATGAGAAGGTGGACTTGATGATCCAAAACCCTCTTTTAGACACCACTTACCACAAAGAGGGAGGCCCAAGGTTCTGTGGCCCAGGAACCATTAAGACTCACATTTAGGGTGAGATCCAGAGGAGACAGGGATCACATCAGGCACACGTAATCCCCACAGTGGTTCACAGAGGTACTAAGTGTTACCTTCACCTGGCACAGTTCACCCTGGCTGCAAGTTAAAACCTCAGTTTTTAAGACCATAGGCCAATATTTCCAGAATCTTGGTGGGAAGGGATCCAGATTTTGGTTTTTAAACCTCCTCAGGTAATACCAATGTGTAGTCAAAAGGCTAAAGACCACTCACCTAAATCAACATGCTGTACAGATAGACAAGTCATTTGTGGAACCCAGAACATTGGGAATCTACCTAAAGCAATTCCAATTGGAGAAATTTTACAAAAATGTAATAAGAGTAACATTTTGTGTGTGTTAGTACTTTGCATCTTGAGGTGTTTTTATGTTCCTGTGAGAGTATTCTCTTGGGAAAATGCTCAACATCCTGTTAGAACTATTCCAGTGTTAGGCATCATCAAGTATGTTAGAACAAAACAAGCAGAGGAGAAGGACTAGGACCTGTTAGTGGCTGACAAAACCTTTATTTTGAAGTATTCTTTAATCTCATACATAAATATGTGTTCTATTGGTTTTGGTTGCTTTAGAAATGTGTTACTCTATACTTCAATATCTTGAATCAATGATAAAGTCACCAAGAAACAAGCAATCGATCTTAACTTGCCTGAAATTTCAAAGTTAGCATTATTATATTTGCTCTTTTATTTATTTTTCTTGTCCTGCATTTGCAGCAAGTATCAAAAGTATAGGAAAGATGAAAAAGAATCAGTGTAACTTGAATTCTTTTTCTAAAACTTAGGCTAGATCAAGTCTACTGTTTTTATAGCCAAAATACTTTAGACACCTTCAGAAAAGCTGGCGTGAAGGTAGAAAATACTGGGTGTGGGGTGAAGTTACACCAGCAGATCCTAAGAGTTGACTTAACCATTGAATCCTCCCTCCCAGGCCTCATTAGAGGCCCCTCTCCCTTATGACTCGCTGTTTCAGATGTTTTGCACATAGTTGCTTATGTAATCCTCAGCCACCCTGCTCAGTAGTTGTTATCTCTGCTTTATAGATGAGCACATTGAGACTTAGAGATTGTCATTTTTCCAACTATACAATGAGTAGCTAATCTAGAAAAAGAAGGTCACCTTTACTTTCCAAGTCACCTATTCTGGGCAGAGCCAAGCTTCTATTCACCCAAGTTTTCTACCCGTTCTGGTGAACAACCACCGAGTAAAGCCTTCTCTTCAGCTGTGAGAAGCCTATGCCCCTGGGTTACACCTGTAGATGTGGCTTAGGAAAATTTTCCTGGAGTTCTCCACGCATCTGAAAGGAAAGGTGTGTATCCGTAAGTTACATTCTATATTTCTCACCTTTCTCCCATCACCTACAGTGGAAAGGGGGCTGCAAAAAGATTGGTTTATCAGAGCTAGTCCTCCTCAGAGCTAGATCCACCCAAACAAGAGGACAAAGGAAGGGACCATGGGGCAGGGGGGGTGGGACACAGTGGTTCACAAGTGTTTATGTTCACCTAACACGGTCGTCCACTCTGGCTGCATGCTACAACCTCACATGTTTTAAAACCCCAGTCCAATATTTCCAGAATCTTGAAGGGCTGGGAGGGACCCAGACTCCCAAGAGAGTGTGAGGAAGAGCGGACTTGAACGTGGGGCAATTGACCACTGGAATGTGGAACTCTGGTTCACGTCATTTCTGTTTATAGCTCATGGAACTGATGTCCGCACTGTTCACCATCAAAGAGAAAGAAGGTTGAGGATGAATTTGAGGTGTTGCCTGCTGTTGATGGCAGATAGAAAGGAAGGATAAAAACTTCTGCCGTTTCACTCCAGGTTGCTGGTCAAGAGAATTTTAGTAGCCTCAGTCAACTCCAAAACCAGATCTGAGCCAGGGTCTTGAGCTTGACAAATAGGTATTGACTACACCTGCAAATACCTTCAGGCAATAAAAAATTGTATGAAACTTTCTTTAAGAAAACATATTTTGGAGTTCCCAGAGTATCAACAAGGTCACATCAACTGAAACTGCTGAGCTATTTTTCTTAAAGTAAGGGTAAATGTCTGAACTTTTCAGGATGTGAGAGCTGAAGTTTCCACCATTTCTCCACAGAGATTTCACCATTCCTTATTTGCTGGTCTGCCTGTGGAATAATTTGTCTGATCAAGGTATGGGTCTTCCTTGTTATCTACTGGGCTCTTAGTTTGTTGATTTTATATTGGGAAAAGCATAGTTTTCTGTTTTCACTGAGATATTAAAAAGATAAATTCAGAGAACGCACCAAATGAGTAAATACAAAATCATTAAAAAAAAATCATTATGGGCTGAATATCCAGTTTGACTTTTTGTTTTTAAAATATTTATAGGGAAAAGAAGGCACAAAATTTATTACATGCCTAAGGCATGAAGATATTAGATTACTCCTGTTTGATTTCAAGAGGACACCAAAGAAAGGGAATAATAAGAATTTTTAATTAAAAATAAGCTTTATTTTGTATTATGAAGATAATGTTTATTAGAGAAAATTAGAAAACAAGTTAAAAACAAAGATAAACTCTACGATCCCATCATGCAGTTACTGACTGGTGACATTTTGTAAAACTTAGACCTACAGATGTATATGTATGTAAAATAGAATTATACTGTGCATGTTATTTTGTTTCTTCAATCTACAATACTTTTGTTCAATGTCATTAGGTCCATTTTAGGGGATGGAGTTTTGTTTCATTTTTGCAATTAGAAGCAGTGCTGTAATGGAGGTCTTCAAAGCTTTTTTAAAAGCTTCTTGGACATTATTTACTTGAGTAAATTTCTGCAAATAAAAAGACTAGATTAAGGAATATGTGAGACTGATTTGTCCCTCAGAAAGATTGTACCAAGTTCAATATTTTCAAAGTCTCCTCTATTTACTTGAGAGAAAAATATCCAGTCCCTACTCCTTGCTATGAGATGTGCATGGACTTTCTCCTTAAGCATTCACTTTCTTACCTAGGGAACTTGCGGAGGTGGCAAAGCCTAGCTCTCATTTCACTTTTCTCCCTCATACCGCCAAGGTACCGCCATACCATCTTGGGACTTCCCAAATCTCGGGAATGAGCTAATGCTCTGGATAAAGTTATTAGGCTATAAGTGGAAAGCAGGAAAGAATGCAAAAGCACCCCTCACTTCAGCTGTGGATAGTGTTTTAAGTACAAGTATCTCCATCAAGAGACATTCAGAGCCTCAGGATGCACAGCCTGCCTGGTGGAAGATGGTGTTTAATGGGGCAGCATTGCAGCAGCAGCAACACTTGACAACCACAGCTGTGTGCATCTCAGAGAGGTCAAGAGAGGGCAGGGGTTGTCACAGCCTGCTGCAGAAGACATTCAGTTCACAGGGGACTGCATGACACAGTCCCACTAGGGAAAAATGTTGGAAAATCCTTGTACCGCCTGTCAAAGTGAATGATTGCCGGGAGCAGTGGTGCATGCCTGTAATCCCAGCACTTTGGGAGGCTGAGATGGGAGAATTGCGAGTTCAAAGCCAGCCTCAGCAAGGGTGAGGTGCTAAGCAACTCAGTGAGACCCTGTCTCTAAGTAAAACACAAAATAGGGCTGGGATGTGGCTCAGTGGTTGAGTACCCCTGAGTTCAATCCCTCATACCAAAAGGAAAAAAAAAAATATGATTGCTTGAATCAAGTGATATTGAGTCCTTTATGTGTGTCTTCCTTTGCTCCCCACAACTGTAAAACTATTCATAGCCTGGTTTGTGGTTTCAGGATCTCTCCCCACTTCATCTTTCCTATCCTTGTTCCACAGCAATAAAATAATTAGTTATATATTTTCAGGTGTAATACAGTTTTGCTATATATGTGGCTTTTATGGTAGGTCATACTATCTTTCAGAAGAAAGGAAAGATGTGGGGAGGAAGGCAGGGATGGAGGCTTTTGTGAGCACCTAATTTGAAACTGGAACTGTGAGTCTTAGGTTCCACTTCTATTTCTTTTATTTCCCTTCCATTTATTCAGAATGAGTTGAACATAATAAATGTTCATTAAATTATTGTTCACTGATTATTTACATCAAGAAGTTAGGAGAACACAGGAGGTAGTGTTTCCCAAATAGAAGGGAAAGAGGGTGAAGGGAGGAGGGTGAAGGAAGCCTGGAATCGGCACGGCAGAGCAGTGACACAGGCCATGTCTCCCCACCATGTGCATGATGCTTGCTCCTGGAGCCATCCAGACCACAACCTAGGACCTCTGATTCTGCCAGCACTTACAGTAACACAAACAGAAGTCTCTAAACAGACTTGACAGATTCCCAAAGGTGCTGAAAAGCTGATAAAGGCTAAGAAAGGAGCTGAGTGCACCTGAGACCCATTCATTGTACAGCCCCTGCTGTCTGGTGATCTGAATTGTTCATTGCAGAGCACAGAAAGCAAAGGTCTGCACACTTTCCAACAAAGCCCCTGGAAGTATCTGCCCTTCCCAGGCAGTTCTGTTCAATGGGGCAGGATTTAAAGAGGGAGACACTCATGAAAAGATAAGTCAGACATTTTTTCTGCTCTATGTGCTCCTATCCCAGTCTATACATTAACACATTATGAATTAATCATATTACATTGTGTCAAATCACATCATCAAACTTTCGTTTCCCAGCAAGCACTTTAGCCCTGTGTTAAACAGGCTTCTACCCATCTGATTATTTTATTTGCTTTTCTCTAGTCTGGTTTTCCATCTGTGTCCCCTTGTCTACCACAGTGCCTGGCAGGTGACATGTAGAAACTCCAGAAGGTTTATTTGGTGAATGAAATGAACATATTAAAGAATCTTTTGGTTTGTCTTTCCATTTCCTTGATTATTTCGTTTGCTTTGCTCTTGGTTGATGGCAGAGCCACAGCGATGCCCTTGTGAAGGGCTAGTCATTCTAGAATCCTACAGAGCAATAGCACATCTGTATCCTCTGCTTATTACAGAAGATATGCCCATTAGAAATGCCATTGGCCAGCTTGAAACTCGAATAAATGGACAGCGCACTTGCTGATAAAAAGACTGCTTATTGGGCTGGGACTGTAGCTCAGCGGTAGAGCACTTGCCTCGCATGCGTGAGGCCCTGGGTTCGATCCTCAGCACCACATACAAAGAATAAAATAAAGACATTGTGTCCATCTACAACTAAAAAATATATATTAAAAAAAAAGCACTGCTTATTGTAAAACTTACCCATTACTTGTAAATTTGTGGGTTCATGGAAGGCCCATCATAATTTAATTCCACTACAGTTGAGGGGAGTAATTAAGAATAAAAGGCATGGGAATATTATTTTATTTAAATGGTAAAATATCAAGTTCATCCAGAATAATAAAATCAGAGGAGAAAGACTCATCTTTCCAGACTCCAAACCAGATCCTGCCGTGAGAATGAACAAACTGCATGTGGTACAGTCAATAATAACTACATTTTTAAAGTTGGACAAATATAGAAACATACTTTTAAAAGTCAGTATATTAATTTTAACAGTTGGAAAATGGAAATATATGGGCTCATGCCAATAGCAACAGGTAAAGGAGAGAGAAGGGGGGGCTGTTAGTTACAGTAGTTGGATAAATTTGAAAGGAGCACTAGAGTTGGAAAATTCAGCTTTCTTATTAACATTGAGTCATTTTTCAACCATCATGGTAAAAGTTGGTTCAGACAAGAAACATCAATGAATACTAAATTGAGGGGAAAGGACAGGTTGATTTTGTTGGGAAGAAGCACATTGATTTGTGAGGTCTTAAGGTGTCTCCCCACAAATTGCTTATTAGTTGAAATGGAGAAGTACTAACTATACAACAACTACCAGGTGTTCAAAATTAGTATGACCTGTGAGGGACAGACAACTGTCATATATCACCAAATATGATACACTGAAGAGATACGTCACTTATGTCATATCCCACCTGAGAATGCATAACCTAAATCTACCATTGGAAACATTGGCAGATCCCACCCAAAAAAAAAAGGAAGAAGGAGGAGGAGGAGGAGAAGAGAGAGAGAGACTGTATTCTTCAAAAACATCAACTTTTATAAAAGACATATACCAGAATAAAAGACATTAAAGAACCATGAAAACTAAATATATACCTGATGCTAGACTAGATCCTGTAGTGGGCCAATTGATAAAATTGGAATATAGACTTCAGATAAAAATATTGTGTCAATGTTAAATTGACTTAAATTGTATAACCTGCTGTAGTTAAGTATAAGAAATTCTTATAGATTATAGATACACAGATGATAGGTGGCTGGTAAATAATAAAGCAAATGGGAACAAAATTTTACTGGTCGGTAAATATGGGTAAAAGGCTATAGATGTTTTTTGTACTACAATTGCAATTTGTCTGTAAGTCTGAAATTATTTCCAAGCAATTTTTTAGGAATACATATTTATGTTTCCATTTATATGAAGCAGGAGGAGGAGGAAGAAGAAGGAAGAAGAAGGAGAAGGAGAAGAAGAAGGAGGAGGAGGGGAAGAAGGAGAAGAAGGAGGAGAAGGAGGAGGAGGAAGAGGAGGAGGAGGAGAAAGAAAAAGAGGAGGAGGAGATGATGATGGAGGAGATCAAGTCATGTGTATGGAAGAATGGAAATGGAAAGTGGTGGATACCAGGAAGGGGCTCATAGGTGAAGTGAAAAGAGAGTAATGGAATGGTGGCAAAGCAAAACTTTACCTCAGAAATTTCACATTTGAAATAACTAGTCTATTCTAAAGTACCATGGGCAATAGGATGGTGTAGCTTTACTCATCAGAGCTTATAGAAGTCTAAGTCAGAGAAGGATTAGCAGAGGTGTTGGTTAGGAGAAATCTTCTGGAGACTGGAGCTGGAGCTTACAAGGAAATGTAGGAGTTGGGGAGGAAAAGAAATATGTAGCATACTTCTTCCTGAGTTCTCTTCTGTGATCATTTATGTTGACTTTTGGGTTTGCGAGCTTTCATTTGAGACCAGTTTGGTTTTGTCTTTAATGCACAAATATAGAACTGAAAAAAGTCTTATCTATGGGATAAAGAAATAAATGACAGTACATTATGTCTTTGAGGAGAGGCTTTGAAAAGGACCGTGGTGATAGATTCTCAAAACCTGAGGCTTCAAGAGAAGGCTGGCACTAAGTTCAACATATTTGGTTAAACCAATATATGTGGAGACACCTCAACCAAGTCCTGGATTCTGTGCTAACTCTGTGGAGACCAAGATGTATAACTCACAGGCCTTGCCCTCCAAGAGCTCATACATTCATAGGGTTACATAGCAAAAAGTAATACTAAAAATGGCAAGTTGGGACTTCGGATCAACAAAGTAAAGTGAGATCATTCTTTTTTCTACCTTCTCTGTCTAAAACATAGCAATGATACATGAAAAACGTAAGTATACATATCCATCCATGTTTCTCAAGATAAACTAGGAGTAGAAGAAAAGAATATGAATCAGAGAACAAACTGAAGCACAATATTCTTAGGACAGGGATAAAAAAAGAAAATGGTGGCAGTGGGGTTGAAGGAAACAAACATGCTTCAACCAAGAAGGGAAACCAAAGCCAACTTGTTGCATGAAGCCAGAATTTCAGAAAGACTATCACCACTCCAATATCTGTATCAAATATAGATAAGCAACTGTGCTGTTGTACAGGCATTTGCTAGCCTGGGGATGTGAGTTATCACAATCTAAATGTTGCAACCAAAAGATAAACCAAGTTTCCAGGACTCAGTAACTGAATTTGCAAAGTCTCCATTATCATCAAAGGTCAAAGATCTATGACCATTTTGCTGAAGGCCCAGGAGCCAGGTAGAAATACCTACAGAAACATCACATGAAGACAGATGAGCATTGAAGTAAAAGAAAAAAAGAGAAAGAGAAAATATGTTTTTAAGCGTAATAAACAAAATATATTCCATTTGAAATTACAATTCCAAAACACAAAAAGAAACATTAAGAGCCAATACAATCAACACAATCAAAACAAATGCACCTCCCCAAGTGAAATTAAAATATATGAAGATCTTAAAATAACTGAGTTTAGGATGCTGTGATGGTCTTAACCTGCCCCCCCACACACACACACACCGCGAATTTATAGGTTGCAACCTAATTGCTAATGTGATCATATTGAGAAATGAATCTTTAGGAAGTGTTATGGTTTAGATATGAAATGTCTCCCAAAGACTCCTGTGTTGAAGGTTTGGCCCCCAATGAAGGAATATCAGAGGTGGGACTCCCGGGAAATAATTGGATCATAAGGTCTCTGACCTCATCAGTGGCTAGTCTATTGATAACTGAATGGACTACTGGGAGGTGGTGGAAACTGTAGGCAGATAGAGTATGTTTGGAGGATGTAGGTAACTGGGGTCAAGACCTTGGAGACTGTATCTTGTCTGTGGCCCCTTCCTTTCTCTTTCTCCTTCTGGCTGCCATGAGCTAAGAAGCTTCCCTCTGCCAGGCCCTTCTACCATAATGTTCTGCCTCACCTCAGACCCAAAACAATGGAATCAGATGACCACAGACTGAAACTTCTTAAACCATGAGCTCAAATAAATTTTTCCTCCTTTAAGTTGTTAT
This sequence comes from Geosciurus inauris, assembly GCA_004024805.1. Classification (NCBI taxonomy): domain Eukaryota; kingdom Metazoa; phylum Chordata; class Mammalia; order Rodentia; family Sciuridae; genus Geosciurus; species Geosciurus inauris. The sequence goes on from PVHX01002086.1 coordinate 171,354, forward strand.
TGTCAGGTATTTTGGTCACAGTGATAAAAAGCTAACTAACTAAAGAGGTGATTAAGTTACGAAGGCAGAGTCCTTATGTATGAGATCAATACCCTTGTGAAAGAGAAGCAACAGAATTTTTGCCCCTTTCATATTTGACAACGCAACAAGAAGAACCATTTTGGAAGAAGAGACCCTCTTCACCAGACATCAAATCTGCTGGCACCTTGATCTTGGACTTACCCACTTCCAGAACTGTGAGAAAAATAAATTTCTTTTTTTCATAAATTACTCAATCTTAGGCATTTTTCTATAGCAATAGAAACAAACTAGAACAGATTCTGAAAGAGGTGAATAATTCTACAAAGTCCATTCATTGTGGCAAGATATTACAAAATAAAGCCAGGCAGAAAGGAAACAAGAATGAATTATTACAAAGAAAAATTCATTTAAAATACTAGAAATGAAAATTTTAATATTTGCTATAAACCCTAGATGATTAAAAGGAAAATTAATATAGCAGAAGATATTGAGAAAATCATACAAACTGCAATAAATGTAAGTAGATTAAGTTTGTCTCTAAAATATAGAGATTATGAGATTAAACAAAGAAGGTTTAAATTTTTTTGAAAGAAACAATAATATATACCAAGAAAATGTTAACAAAAAGAAATCTAGTGTAACACTATCAACACACAAAGCAGGATTCAAGGCAACAACTATTAACAGGGATAAAGAGGGACACAAATAATAAAAGGAAAAGAAAACACCAGAAAGATAAATATTATGAAATGGTATGCATCTAAAAATTTAATCTCAAAATATGTAAAGTGTACACATGGAATTACAAAGGAAAATCCATCATTAATAATAGGAAATTTTAACATTTTTATCAGGTATGTTAAAATAAACTGATAGAAGACAGTTTTGTCTAAAACTCAATAAGGATATAGAAGAATTGAGCAACAAGATTAACACAATTAACAAGTTTGATCTAATGAATATTTATGGAATCATTGCTTCCTAACAGTACAAAACTTCCTCTGGACTCTTTCAGGAATGCACTGATGTTTGACTCCCTGCTAGAAGATTTTTTTCCAGCACTGCCCTAGATGTGATTCCTATCATTTATTGCATCCATGACAAAAATAGTAGCTCATATTTATTGATTCCAGCCAAAGGATAATCACTTTAACTGTTTCCTAATTTAATCTTCAAACAATTCTCCATGGTTGTGCTTTATGGTAGCTACCCACCACGTGTGACTCTTAAACACTTGAATGTGACTTGTGTGAACTGAGATGTGAAGTCAGCATAAAATATACACTAGAGTTCTAAAACTTAGTGCAAAAAAGTAAAATATCTATTAATCATTTTATGTTTATTATGAGTTGGACATAATTTCTTGCACTCAACAGTAGACTGAGCTACTCTATGATTGTGATAGAGCAACACAAAAATGAGACCATTTGAAGTTGGGTCCAAACACAGACAAAGCAAGAACTCAACTCGAACCATAAAAATTACCAAGCATCTCCCTCTCCTAGCTCATATGGGGGACTACTTCTTCATAAATTGTAGCTTTTATCCTGATTCATTCCTCTCACTCCCTCCTAGATAAAGATTATGGAGATATAATAAAATTGTTCATTTGTAGACCATACCCAATCCAGGGCAAAACCACACTTCTTTGAATTCTCTCCCAAATTCACCAACACAAGTTCGAATCCTATAACCCCCTCCTAAATCACTCTTTCTGAGATGCCTCCTGATCCCTTGTGATGTGCTGTGCAGCAAGCCACCAAAAGAACTTTGTTTAATTACGGTGTATTGCTGATGGTCTTGGACTGAGGGATATCTACAACCCCCATTTAACAATTAAGAAAACAGGCACAGTGGGGTTAAATAACTCACTTAAGATCATACACACCTAATATCAATGGTCCTCAATCCTGACTGCCCATCAGATTCTCTGGGGATGGGGCTTTTTAAATCTTCCTATGGTGATAGGCAGCCAAGATCGTGAAATGTAAATGATGTCTATAGCAGCATTTGTCCAATTTGAACATCCCTATTGATCACTTGGGAATCTTGTTAAAATGCAGATTCTGACTCAGTAATTCTGTGTGGAGCCTGAGATTCTGCTTTTCTAAGAAACTCCCTGGTGATGCTAATGTGGCTGGTCCACAGACCACATTTTGAACAACAGGGTCTGAAATTTCTTATAGTTCCATAACCTTGCCTTTCTAGAGAAGTGCTTTGTTTCTCTATCAAAAAATAATTTATTTATTCATTTATTAAGTCCCTATAGCTCATTGCATGCTCTACTAGGTCCTGGAAATCCAGCAATAAAACAGACAGAAAATGTCTCTGCCCATACAAAGCTTACTCTCTAGGGACTGAGAGGCAGACTTGGCCCGTCCAATCCAAGCAGGAAGTCTAGGGACCTATGGTCAGATGTGATGCTGCCACTCTCACTTTATGATATGGATATCTGGGGACTTCCATATCTTCTTTCCAGCATCAACATTTCATTTTGATTGTCTCCTAAATAGCATGATATGAGGAATCATATATATTTCCAGAAGTATTTGTTTGCTAAAATAGCAGTCATGTAGGTGGAAAAGAAAACCAATAAATTCAAATTCATGAAAATAGAAAGTGTGTTGTTACACACACATAGCCACTGTAATGGAATTTAAAGGTAAATTATTCAGCATCCTTCACATAATCCCCCCAAAGATTATCACAGTTTTAAAGTAGGTCAGATTCAGGGACCATGTGTCTCTGAACTCTACCTATAACAAGAGAAATTAGAATGTTTTCATTGCTCTTGCATTCAAATGGCTTTGACATGAAATTTTAATTACTCTTCAAAAGACATTGTATGTCTGCTGTTGGGAGCTTAGGGAATTTGTTAACCCTAACTTTTCTTTTTGTTTCTCCTGAATGTCAGACATGCAGAGCCAGTTTACTTAAAGCTGGAATTTTCTTTCTCTTAATGTTGAGTCAACTGTAGAGGGTGAAAAAGAGAAAAGCAGTCCTCTTCACCTGGAATCTGGCCCAGCGCTGTCACCTGGCCTTGGCATTCTCCAATTAGGGACAACACTTTCACAAAAGAGCAATGTCAGTAAAGGTCACTCTGTGACCAGTAGAGGTCAAGACCACAAAAAAACCACTCCATGATCATATCTGAACACAGACAAAACATGAACCAGGGAAGGAAAAATATCCCCTACCCCAGTCTCGATAGGCACTGCTGCTGGGATTTTTATGGGTTACAATTGAAGGCAGGGGAGTACATGCCTTGGCGTTACGATTGGGTAAGGGAAAACGCGCGCAGGGGGACAGCAGTCTTGTCACTACAGGATTGGGTAAGGGTGAGTGTGGTCAGTATGAGGTCAGTTGGCCTTCAGGCTGATAGGTTTGGCTATGGTGGGCCTAATGCTTAATTTCCTGATTGGTTAGCCCAGATTGTGAAACGACTCACTGGCGCCAGAGCGGCGTGCCCCTAAGTGTGTTTCAGGAACTGGACAGGAGCTACTGGGTTGGAGATAAAGGACCAGAATTGCAAAATGGCGTAGGTCTTGCCCTCTCATAGTGGCCACTCAAGACACAACCTCCAGATTCCTGTTTCATACACACACTTCTCTATGCTCTACTTCCTGTCCTTCTAACCTTGTGTGCATCGATCTTATTGAAAGGAAAGCCTGGCATTTCACCTCCCCCAGGGCTACCCTCAGCAGCTGAACATCGCTGGAAAAAAAACACACCATGTAAGTCTAGGAACTCACCTGGGAGACTCACAGGACACATAGCGCAGGATATTTTCCTGGTGGTGATAATAAGCAGTATCAAAATCTTGAGACGGGGAGAGGAATTTGAGATGCAATGAGGAGTCTGAGGGGAAAAAACAAGAAGCAAAGAGGAGGCGGGAGAGGGGTATGCCACCCGAGGAAGCACTCACTGTCTTCCAGTGGGAAAAATTGGCATTTAAATGCCTCTGGTAGGAAAGGCATAAATCCCTTGTTAGGGCATGATCCTCCACTCCCCAAATCTAAGTTTCTGCATTCATAAGCCCCCTATAATATGTTTTTAAAAGGGGGTTATAGGGCTGGAGTTGTGGCTCAGTGGTAGACCGCTTGCCTAGCATGCATGAGGCACTGGGTTCGATCCTCAGCACCACGTATAAATAATAAATGAATAAAATAAAGATCCATCAACAACTAAAAAAATATTTAAAAAAAAAAAGGGGGGGGGGTTATATAAGATGAAACAATACCAGCTAGTTTTGCATATAGGGAAGGAGAATCCCATAGTGGCCGAGTCTGTGGCGATTGCTCCGTCATTATTACCCCAGAGCATTAGGCCAGCACAGTCTTTCTTCCCCTTGACTCATAGCCCTCTGGCTCATCCCTCACCCTGTCCTCTGTTCGCATGTCTCTTCCATGACTTAAAACATCTCTGCTTCTCCTATTTGAGGCCGTTGTAGAGTCTTCCCCCAAGAGATGCTTTCTTTCTAACTCCCCAGTCACCTGCCTATTTCCCAAATTCATCTTCAGTGGCCACAGGGAGGCATCTGTGCTGAAGAGCATGTGAGTTGGAGCTCCCAGCAAGCCACGGGAGGCATTCTTTCTTGTGGAGTGTGTGAGTTGGTGTTGCACTGCTATAACCAAAATAGCTGACAAGAACAACTTAGAGGAGGAAAAGTTCATTTCCATATGTGGTTTCAGAGGCCCAGTACAGTCAGCTGAACCTGTTTCTCTAGGCCTGAAATGAGGCAGAACATCTTGGCAGAAGGGCTTAGCAGAGAGGGCTACCTTCCTCAGGCCAGCCGGGGAGCAGAAAGAGAAATCAAAAGGGGCTTTAGTGAAGATGAACCTTCCATAGCACGACCAGCGTGACCCACCTCCTCCAGCCACGATCCTCCTGCCTACAGTTACTGCCCAGTCAGTCCATTCAAACTAGGATAAACTTATTAGGCTACAGCTCACATATTCGAATCATTTTACCTCTGACTATTCCCAAATTAATGCAGGCGCTTTGGGGGAACACCTCTTATGCACACCATAACAGGAAGTGTGGTAGGTGAGCAATGGCCCAGAAAAGATGTAATGCCTTAATCCCTGGGACCACGAATGTTACCTTTTATGGCAAAAAGACTTTTTCAGATGTGATTAAATGAGGGGTCTTGAGGATTATCCAAGAGGGCCTGAAATGCAATCACACGTATCCTGCTAAGAAGGCAGAGAGCTGACAGACTGTACAAGAGAAGGCAACATGCCCATGAAGGCAAAAATGGAAACAATGCAGCCACAAGCCAAGGAATGTAGGCAGTCGCCAGAGCCAGAAGAGGCAAGGAACAGATCCCCAACAGAGTCCAGAGGAAGCACAGCTCTGCCAATACCTCGATTTGGAATTTTGTGCCCTAGGAATGTGATGTTGAAGGCACTGGATGTGTGATAATTTGTTGGAGCAACTCTAGGAAAACAATCCAGGGAAGCATTCACTTTTCTCCTGGCTTTTACAAGTTGCAGTAGCCAAAACGTAGAAGCATCCTGCCCTGGGGGTGTTAAGAGGTAGACAGCGCTGGTGAGCAACCTGCCCTGGAGCACAGGAGTGAAGGCTGGACACAGAAAGGCAAATCAGCATGGAGCACCAAGACAAATTCTAGCCAGCTCTCTGCCAGGACTTGCTCTATCTCCACTCCTGTCCTGTCCATGGTGACGGGGCATCTCCACCCAACGGGAGGTTTGAGGCTTCAAATGAATTCAGAAGCCGTCAGCTATAAACTAGCATTTCTTTGGATTGTGGGCACTTTGGGAATAGGCAAAGTTTTCAGGGAATGCCTTCGGGGTAGGAGACCTTTCCTGAAATGTCATGGGCTGTGTAAACTTCCAACATTGACTCAAATATAAGAGCCTGGGGCTGGAGGGAGAGGAAGACTGTTGAGAAGTGGCTGGAAACAGCAGGGGCTGAAACCTTTCCCAGAAAGCTCTTTTTTCTAAAATGATCACTGAGTTCACCCAACTCCAGTGTTGTCCGACAGGTGCCCCGGAATCAAAATTTTCAACTGAATAAAAATGTTTCTTAGCTGGGCACGGCAGCGCACACCTGTAATCCCAGCACTTTGGGAAGCTGAGACAGGAGAATCTCGAGTTCAAAGCCAGCCTCAGCAATGGCAAGATGCTAAGCAACTCAGTGAGACCCTGTCTCTAATAAAACACAAAATAAGGCTGGGGATGTGGCTCAGTGGTCAAGTACCCCTGTGTTCAATCCCCAGTACCAAAAAAAAAAAAATGTTTCTTGTCTCTGAGACCTACTCCATCCCCAGACTAGAGTATATGGAAAAGAAATAAAAATAAAAAGCTGCCAGAGTGTGGGAACCATGCTATGCCTAACGGGAGTGTTAGGTCTTTAAACAAACAATTCTATTTTTTTTTTTTTTTTTTTTTTAGTTATTATTGCTGGGTTCTCTGGCATTCACCTGTAATCCCAACAATGCAGGAGGCAGAGGCAGGAGAATCCCAAGTTCAAGGCCAGCCTCAGCAACTTAAGCCAAATTCTTTCTCAAGATTAAAGTTATTATTCATAATTAAAATATATATTATAGGAAGTTTGTAAAATGGAAAATAGAAAGAAAAAAATGATATGCCCATGTGTTTGTTTTTCTTTTTTTTTACCTCCACCAATGGTTAATATTTCCATCTTTCTTTTGCACCAGTTTCCCTTGTTAGAAAGATACAATCAAGACTACATTCTCTACCATCCCCTCTTCACAGAGCTGATGCCTGACCATGCAATTACACAGGGCCTCCTCCTTCCTGGCTCACCAGCACTTTACCCAGTTTTTATTTTCATCATGACCTCCTCACTCTCCAAACCTATGTGTGTCATTATTGTTTCCTTGTACATTGAGGGCTCCTCACAGTAGCTCTAGGAGGGACTTTGTCTTGTGTCCCACCCCAGATGCTTAGCACCACAGATAATTATCTATCAAGCGACTTAATTGAGGCAATGAGTCAATGGGATTATAGGCAAGCACCACCAAATCTAGAGAACAATATATTCTTAAAAAAAAAAAAAGATGAAGAATTGTTGGCTTAAAGATCTAAGACTCCCCTGGGCACAGCTTAGCTCCACACTCTGGGAACTTTTTATTTTTCTTTTCCATCCACACTAGCCTGGGGAAGGATACATTTGTTATGTTCCCTTTTCTATTAATGCTGTATCTTGAGTATTTTTTTTCTTATGCCTATTTAGTTGTTAGCCTCCAGAAAATATGATTAACATGTAGTTTCGGCTGAAAAACAAAAGCAAAACCCTGATTTCCCAGCATCCTCCACACACAGAGTCCCTACTTTGACAACCCACTCTAACTTTGCTCCGGGTCTGCTCTTCCCAGGCCCTTCCGGACCTGCAGTCAAGGCAAGGACATTATAGTGGGGAAAACCAGGAGACAGGGGCCGAACATTGTTTTGAGAGGACAAGACCTGTGCCATTTTGTGACTCTGAGCCTTTGTCCTCAACCCAGCAGCCCCCACCCAGATCCTGAAAAATTGCGACACACTTAATGGCACACTTTTCTGGCGCCAGTGAGTCATTTCGCAATCTGGGCCAACCAATCAGGAAATTAAGCATTAGGCCCACCATAGCCAAACCTATC